>JANHGN010003523.1:17949-84836 GCA_024605025.1 Megaceryle maxima | reverse complement strand
GTTTAGGTTGGATCTTAGGAAGCACTTCCTCATGGAAAGGGTGATTAGACACTGGAATGGACTGCCCAGGGAGGTGGAGGAGTGGCCATCCCTGGAGGTGTTTAAGAAAAGGTTAGATGTGGCCCTTAGTGACATGGTCTTGCTGATGTCATGGTGTTGGGTCATAGGCTGGACTTGATGATCTTGGAGGTCTCAGAAATTCTCTGATTCTGTGAGTTGCCAGCTCTTGGATGAGACCTGGAACAAAGATTTATTCCCTATAGATTAATTTTCTAGCACTTTGTTTGTTTTGGCTTTTTGTTGAGAGTGAAGTATCCATATTTTGACCAATACCCTGGCCTAGATTCACTGCTTTTGTTTTCACCTTTGTTTAAAGTGAGCATCATGCCATGTATTTCTTATCATGAATTAAAGCATGTAACAAAACATTCATTTATAAAGTAGAAGAGACAATCTCTGTCAACAGTCATCTAAAGCAGCCCAATATAACATTGGTTGGGGTAAAAGATGTATTATGTGATTACTACATTAAAGCTATAAGCATGAAAAAGTTATTAGAATAGTTTGCTGTTGAGTTACAGTGAGTGGCTATCAAATATTAATACATAGAAAGCACATACTGCATACTGGCTTCATATGAAACATTGTTCAAATTAAAGCCATTTGCCATTAAAAAAAAAAAAAATTAAAATGAGGCCTCATTAGATGAGATTTTTTTCAAAATTGAATTTTGATCTGGTTCCATTTGTAATAGATAAGTTGAAAAGTCCTGACAGGAGGAAAGAAGATGTTAATGTAATTACAGAATCTCAGAATCATCTAGGTTGGAAAAGATCCATGGATCATCGTGTCCAACCATTCACCCTACTCTACAAGTTCACCCCTAGACCACATCCCCCAACACTACATCCAAGCGATTCTTAAACACACCCAGGGATGGCGACTCAACCACCTCCCTGGGCAGCCTGTTCCAATATCCCACCACTCCTTCCGTGAAGAATTTTTTCCTAGTGTCCAGTCTAAACCTGCCTTGTTTCAGCTTGAAGCCATTCCCTCTGCTTCTATCACTAATTACCCGAGAGAAGAGACCAGCATCAGCCTCTCTACAATGTCCTTTTAGGTAGTTGTAGAGAGTGATGAGGTCTCCCCTCAGCCTCCTCTTCCTCAGACTAAACAGACCTAGCTCCTTCAAACAGTCCTCATATGATTTATTCTCCATCCCCTTGACCAGCTTCGTTGCCTCCTCTGCACCCGCTCCAGCACCTCGATATCCTTCTTGTACTCAGGTGCCCAGAAGTGGACACAGTACTCAAGGTGAGGCCTCACCAGTGCTGAGTACAGGGGGACAATCACCTCCCTACTTCTTCTGGTCACACCATTTCTAATACAAGCAAGGATGCCGTTGCCCTTCTTTGCCACCTGGGCACACTGCTGGCTCATATTCATTTGCTTGTCAATTAGAACCTCCAGATCCCTTGCCGTGAGACAGCTATCCAACAGCTCTAATTATTAACAGACTGTTAATAACACAAATGCTAGAAATTTAATTTAATGTTATTACAAGTTATAGACAGATTTCTGGTCAAGAATATATTTTAGAAGAGTTCTTAGCAGACCAGCTGGCACACGGCTGTCAAACTGTTTAAAGGAATGTATATAGGATTCTTCACAAAGAGCAAATGGGAGGTGAATGGCTCAGAGAAAGGGAAGCAGGAAGCGATGACTGAACTGCCAACACACCCAGTCCTGCTTTCTCATCCTCACAGTGACACTTGTGCCAAATATGTGTTGTCCTTGCAGCACATAAAGTACTTTGATCCCCCATTTTGTGAAATTATTTGTTCTCTGTGGATGAAAAATACTAAATTAAAATATTAATTAAAAAATGCTTTTTGCAGCAAAGAAGTAGGGTGAGGAAATACATGTATAAAGCTTTATTTGTACTTGAAACTTCTTATAATAATATGCTTGGGATTTACAGCACAGAAAAGACTCAGAGACCAGGTGGTTTAGATTCTATACTTGCATGAAATAAATAAATAAAAAATAACCCCATCTTCCAGTTTTCCAGTCTTGTGTTTCTAGGCTTAGTCAATAATACCCGCTCATTTATCAGCCAACAACAGTTCTCTCCTGCCTCCGTTCTGTGCTCTGATACCAAAGACCTTCTCAGGCCCAGCTGCCACAAGTTGCAAGGCATCCTGGAGCCCCTGGCCAGCATCACTGGGCCTGTGCTTGCTGCTCACACCCCAAGGCTGCACAAAGAAAGGATGCAGCTCTGAGGCTGTTTGCAGCTGCAGCACTCTGTTGTAGTATCACTAACCTGGGGATGCTCATGGTGTCTTCTCACTTCGGTGTGACAGAAATACCAGCTGTTGTTTGCTAGTCCAGTAGTAGCAAGGATCAGCAGCTCATTGTGAGTTCAGGGCTCCTTCATACTTACTTGTACAAATCTGTTCTGATCTAGTACTGTTTATCCTTTCAGCCTCTGTGTATTGGAAATAAATGTAGAAAGGGTAGATGAACAGCCTGAAATTTCCCATGCTCATATTGCAAAGTTAATTTTTCTTCCAGCTTCTAGTAGGCACCGAATGGATTTGATCTCAATTTTAGTGCCAGTGTTATTATAAGGATTTCCAAATGGGTGGTGCTCACACAGTTGTTCTATTTTTAAAAGAAAATCCTCGTTAACTTTCAGAAGATCAGATCTGCCATTGTATCTTTCTAGAAGAACCAGTTACATTTGGAACTGAGAACTTGGAAAATCCCTCCATCATGCTTTTGGGTTTGCTTAAGATGTTTTCAGTTGAGATCTGCTGTTTATGTGAAATCAGCTATCACTTTTTTCCATTTACACAAGGAGCTCTTAAGGGGAGGGTACTTGCTGTAGAAGATTCCAGATTTTGAATTCCTGTTCTCCAAAATTAATTTATGTGAAAGTAAATAATTTATATCTGACAGGCTCAAATAACTAATTTACACTTCAAAATTAATTGAATAGTAAAAATCCAATAATCTTAGTTTGCCAGAAAAGTATATAAACATTTATCTTCTATCTGGTTGAAATGGACTTTGACAGATCTGCATGTCTTTAGCCATAGCAAGTACAAAGCAATACCTCTGCAGTTCTCTTTTCCTCACCCTGAGAATTTCCCTATGCTGCTGAGACAATTGGATGTTCTTCTTTTCTCGCAGGTACTGGACTGGATTGAAAATCACGGGGAAGCCTTTCTGAGTAAACATACAGGAGTGGGGAAGTCTCTACACAGAGCACGTGCACTGCAGAAAAGACATGATGATTTTGAAGAGGTCGCACAGGTAAGAATCAGACACTTCTGCATCCTGGCTTGATTTTTGTTACTTCTCTTGTATAATGAGAAAAAAAACTATTGATGTTTTGGGTCATACTGCTATCTTCAAACATTCGGAGCTGACCAGAATCAACCAGGTTTGAAAGCTAGCATGCATGCTGCAGAGCATGGCAGCAGGATTTATAATCGCAAAATCACTACATTGAGTGAATGGGAGGTCTCAAACCCTATGAGAAATCGCAACCAGTTGCGGGACAGTGATACAAAGTGTTGGGACATAGAGGAGGATGGTTATGAGCAATAAAAAAAATCAATTGTAACTCCTACAGTAGAAACTGAGGGCCCTAAGAATAAGGAACATGGAAATGAGCAGCTAGTAAAGAAGCAGGGGAAGCACTAGAGTATGTTTGCAGTATGGGCAACTACTCTTCCCCTCTTTCGGAGAGTATGGTGTATTCTTTATTTTGGAATGAGAGTCTATCATTAGAGGTAGACATTACTATTATCATCATTATTATTATTACTTTTCCTCATAGCACAGTGTAAGCAAGGCTTGCCCAGGAATTTTGGTATGAAGCCAAAGGCTTATAACTTTTCCTTGAAGTATGGTCATAGTAGATGTGTAAACATACATCCCATCTTTATTTATAGAATTTAAAAAGAGGACCTTTGACAAGTTCTTTCAGGGACTGAATAGCTTTTTCTTTCTTTTTTTTCTTCTTCTTTTCCCTTCTTCCTTAAAGTATCTTATGGCCAGAAATTATCCAGTCTCAGCTCTGGCTGTCAGATAATGTTACACCTTTTTAGTTTAGATTTGAAGCATCTTCTATCAGAAATTGATCTTCTGTAAAGGTACTTCTGCTTTGTCTATTTCAGATGAAACCCTAATTAATCTGTGTAAAGCAGAATGTATCAAATGCTTTTTCTTCCCAATGCAGCAAGGCAGGTTATTACTCAAATATTTCACTGTGGTGTAAGACAAAAATGTATTAGACTCTTGTTTTTCTATAGTACCCTTCCCATGTGTTGGCCTAGTTTAGTTTGTGTCAAGCAATGGGGACTTACCTCTTTCACTGTGTCCTTGGGGAAGCTGTTTTATTGCCTGATGGCAGCTACCGGCTAGAATTTTTTTTTTCCTCAATATTTTCTTTTTTTTTTTTTTTTTTTTTTTTTTTCTTTTTTTTTTTCCTTTTTTTTTTTTTTTTTTCTCTCCTCTTTTCCTTTCTAGAAATAGATTCACTCTCTGGTAAGCTGAGAACAGCCACTGACTGCATTCCTGTGCTGTTGAAGAATTACTGTCAGAAATGTTTGCTGACATCTAATCAAGGCACAGATGAGGGATTTCTTAAAAACAGTACTTCTGATGCATGCCAGGTTGCTTTGCTTGGTCAGTTGTTGTCACCTCAGCTCTAAAAAATCTTAATTACCATAGCTGTTATGTACATATTCCCTTAGGGAAATACAATTTTTTATATTTATATTAATTTCGGTGAGCACAGTTTATCTTCTCCTTAGAGTGGCTTTTCTCATGGTTTGAAATCAGAACTCTTTAAACTTTCTGAATTGGTGAGCAGATGCTACTGGTGGGATTCCCCTGTGTGCCAGTCATTTTTCTCCCCAGAATGATGTGTGCACACAGGCAGCTTGTAGGCTCGCAGCTGTGCACAAGGAGGCTGGATCCAGACTCAAGAGTGGGCAGCTGGGCGGCTCCAATTCAGCCAAAAGGGAAGAATCTCTTGCTGCGTTGTCATCATTGCTCTTAGACAAACCTCAGTAACCTCTGGGCACCTGCTTCATGTTAGAAATTTTGGAGTAGAAGTTTCACTAAAAATACATAAAATGCAGTCTCCTGTTTGCCTGAATTCCTACTGAAAAATGGAAATTTCATCTCCAGATTCTCTTTGGCAATTCTGAACAGTTTTTGAAAGTTACTCCAATCACAGATACATTTGGAGTAAATCAGAATTGTGTCCCTGGGGAAGTTACATCAAGTTGTATTGGTTGAAAGCTAATGTAAGAGTGCCTTGATTTAAGCATTTGGATATTTTCCTAATACTTGAAGCCATTTGGCAATAGTGTTTACTTGGATCCAGAAAGAACGAAAACTTGCCTGATATGGGAACGTGATCTTTCATTCTAAACGCCTTTCTGCTGCAGCTGTCTCAGATCTGAGTTGACGATATCTGTCCTCAAAAGGATGTTTTTCCAACAACTTAATGTTCTTTATCTGTAGAAGTTTCAGTAGCTCTTTGGTTCTTAAGCCAATGACAATAATGGACTGATTAATTTCTCCTCTGCCATCCTCTGTGTTACGCCTTTTGTAATGCTCTTATTACCATGATCAGTATTTTCATCTCAGGGGACAGATACATTTCTGATATTTATGGCTGTTTACTCTGCCTGGCTATTTTCTCAGAGAACTGCATTTCCAGTTTATTCACCTTCTCATACCTTCAAAGCTGTAAGCCATGTTCTATCAACCATAAATGCACTTTATTCCTTAGAGTACATGCTCTGAATTTACAACAGTTTGGTAGAGAAAAGTCTTTTGAGACATTAATTTTGTAATTCAGTTTATTCTACTTGAATTATGAGCCAAGTAATAAATCTACATTATTTATCTGCACTAGTGATTCCCAGCCAATTGTGTACGTTATTCTCTGAGAAAGCTGTCTTCAATGCTGTTCTTATTAAAAGACATTACAAAGCTTTTCCTTTCCCTGTTTGCAGGTTTTATGTTGTTTGAGAGGTCTTGTTCAGCCTTTCAAGTGTATGCATTCCTCTAGAGTCTTCAGAGATATCTAAGCAACTTTTCCATATACAAGCACCTTGTACCTACTCAAGATGGATTGAAATCTCATTAAAGGTTTGGCTTTTTGAGACCTGACCCTTCTGCAGAAGGAAGGAACATTGTAAATATCAGTTTAGAGGTGGATAGACACAGAAAATAGCAGATCTCAGTATAAAGACCTAGGACCATTTTGCAGTTTTTGCATTAGTGTCCATGAAAAAGATTAAACATGATGAGATGGCTAGAAAATGAACATAGTAGCTAAGAAGTACTTGTGTGGGCATGGAAAAGGACACTTTACAAGCTACTCAAGATGTTTTCAGATCAGTTATTCTTTATTATATCCTCTGCATAAGACCTAGTGAAGTCGCTGTAGTTCTCTGACCTCTGAAAACAGCTGGAGGATGGTCAAATTATAAGTCAGTCAGATGATCATCCATTGCCAGAAACATACTGGTGCAACTCAGAAAGCTAGGAATCTAAGATTACACTAATAAGATTAACACTATGATAAGCACAAAATCAGTATAACTTGAGGAGATCAAGTTATGTCAGACAAGACTAGTTTATGCCTATAATTAGAAAGAAAGCTAATTACCAGGAAAGGAGAAGACGTCATATATCTTGACTCTCATAAAATGCTGATCTTATCTAATAGGACACACTTATTAGCAAACTGGGTTTATAAATCTATGACAAAGTGAATGCAAAACTACTGGGGGGGGAAGTTATGAAGGGATTATAGGCCCATTCTCAAAGTGATAGGAGTGCTTGCTGTAGGGATTCTCCTGTCTTGGAGTGCATGGAATAGTTTCATTAATCCCCTTGGAAGATGGAAGAGGGATTACAGCTGTAATATCTGCAGACAGTACAAACCTGTAAAGGGATTGAAAACTCTCAAGAGGAAAAATCTGAAAGATGGAAAACAAGATTAAAAATCCTCATGGTTGTCTTGACAAGATGATGAAAAGATATGGGGGAAAAATAGGAGACAACTCAGTGAGGAGAGGTGCAGAACATTACCCTGAGGAATAATTAATTACATACATATAAGAAAGAGAGCACTTTTGGCAAAGCAGAAGTTAAACAGACGCCACTGAATCACTAACTGAATGTGAATGAAATATTCCATGCTGTGAAAAGTAAACCACATACTAGGGTATATGGCAGACATGCTCTATGTTTTACTCCTTCTGCTTTACTCAGCATTCACAAGACCTTGTCGGGTTCCCAGTTTTGGACAGTGCACTGTAACAGATGGGCCAACTGGAGGAAGTCCAGTGGAGAGAGCGCAGATAATCCACAGATGTAGAAAAGATGACCTTTAAGGTGAGATTTGAGGAATTTCTTTTGCTTAGCCTAAAGATGAGAAGAGTGAGGACGACATGGTAACAATGCTATAAAAAATTGCCAGTAAAAGGAAAGAAATAATCAGTTCATTGTGACCACAGACTTGACAGGAAATAACAGCTTAAAATGCAACATGGGTTATTTAGGTAAGACATTAGAGAAAAGCATGTCACTGTGATGATAGAACAAGTCTCTGTCTGGAATGATTTAGATATAGCAAGTCCTGACTTTTGGCCAATGCTGGATAAGACAAAATTCTCAGCCAGAGATATGTTCCTTTCTGGTGAAAGCGTTACCGCAGCAGATGAGGCATGAAGCACCTTGCTGTCCCAGAAGTTACACACTTGAAATGAGGCACAAAATAAAACGTGAGCTAAAAAAGTTGAAAGGCACTGGACCAGTTGATGGCAAGGTTCCCTTCAAAGCCCTCTTTCTCTGACTTTAGAGCATGTCTTTAAAGAATGTATTGGGGGTGTCTCAGAAAGTGCCACATAAAATAAATTCAGGAACCCTTGTTGTCATAGATTATGCAGGCAGTCTTTATTTTTTTGGCTGCACATTCCTTTTGTTGAGAAAAAGAGGGGCTGGACTAGAGTATTTGTTGATTCCCTCACCTTTAGGTTGCATTAATTAGGCTTTTCTATGCATTCTAGAAACCCTTAATTTTGTTAACCAGATTTGAGCCACAATGATAAGACTCTGAGAGTTTTCTGATATTTTTCTCTTCAGAGTATGATTATTGGTATGTTGTTTATAAGACTTGTACTTTTCAGAAATCATAGTCTCCTGTTCAAAAGTCTTCCACTTTGCTCACGACTAAATCTTGCCTGTCTGAGCACAAGGATGAGAAATGTTATGACCAGAATTTTGTAAGGAAGGCTGATTTAGGTTATCTGCAAGAAAAGTTTAGAGAGAATGTAATGTTATTGTTGAGTTCTAGCTATTATGATGATATAAAACCATGCTTAATGCAAATTTGGGTAGTTTTCTCAACTTTTGTTTAAAGAAAATGAAATTAATTAGTCTTTTCAATATATATTTATTCCTGTAGGGTTGTATTGGAGGAGTGCATAAACTACAGCAAATACTTGCATATAGTGAAGAAATAATAAAACATATTTTCCTCTTTGCTAAAACTTTATTATATATCAGGGAGTACAGGTGATCATAATGACAGATGGATGATTCTCCCTTATGAAATCAGAACATATTTCAGTGGAAGAATTTTTTGTAAATTTTTTTGCATAAGGACAGAACAGTACACACATGCACGGAGTATAATAAAAATACTCTTGTAAATGATGGAAATCCAAAGCTAGTTCTGATAATGAGCAAGAATGTGGCCTAAAATGAGATCAGGTAATAGTGAATCATTAGCAAGATAAATATATTCTTTAAGTTCATGATTGTTTCTGCTTGCATGTGTCTTTCCATGCTCCCATCCCTCCCTCTCTTATTTCCCATAAATGGCCTAAATTATCTAAAGTTCTTATAAAAAGAACTTGATCCTACATTCATATAAATCAAACTGAATAGCTTTTCTAGTGCTTTAAATAAGTCACTGGTAACCTGTTTGTAATCAATCATTGGCTTAACATGGGCCTGTAACTATTCAGTTTGTTTCTATATCTGTTTCAGCAATTTGGGGAAAACATCTTCTTGTACTGTATGCGAAAGTCATTTTCTATAAGCAGAATGAGCCTTGAACTCTTTATTAAGGGACATTCATTCAGAGAAGGAAGGAGAAAAGATGTAATGGCTATTATCTTCTTTCATGGTGTATTGATGAGGAGTCTTCATTTCCAAGGTCGTAACTCAGAGAAGCATTAACAGAGGTTAGGATGAGTCATTTAGATTTTACTTCCTAGATTGTTCACTTTCTCCCAGTTAAAATAAGATCTTTTCCTCCTGCAGCATCCAAAAGCAGCATCAGTACAGTTAAGGGTAGGTTTATGAGAAAATACCACTGGTCCTAGGCTGTGTTTTACCTTCCCAATGTGTCCTCCAAAAGATGATGTTCCATGTCTTCTATGAAACCTGTAAGCTGTAACTCCACTATATAGTTACTTCAGACTTAGAAACTGAACTTTTGAAAACATTCCCACTAGGTGTACATGTTACTTTCATAAAGCTAGGAGGCTGAATGAACAAGGAACAACCTTTAACTTTTGCTCATATGGTTGGTATAGAACAAGCTTTAATTGAAAAAACTATTAAAACCAGAGCAGTTTATATTATATTTCTGTATGGAAAAAGATCTTTTCAATTTTCTCTTCCTCTTTTATACAGCTGTAAGAACAACAACAACAAAAAAAATCTGTTGAACAGGCTAGTGATTATTAACTCCACTTCAAAGAACTTCCCTAATAATGTATTTATAGTTGACAAATGTAAAGTCCTAAATCTTTTTTATTCTACCCTGTCTTTTGAATGCTTCAGAGTGGAGTAGTAATATAAACTGTAGCCCAAAGAGTTCAGCTTCTGACCGCTTCTGTGTTCTCTGTTGCTATTGGTACATACTGCATCAACTGCAAAACAGCAGAATTCATTGATGCAAATCCTGGGGGGATGTGAACTGAGCAAGGAGAGATAGCTGCTAACAGTGCTGGCATGAGATTATTTCCTTGCAAAGCCTATGGTATGATGCTTGATTTTTGCTATTTTGGTAAAAAATCTGAGGTGCTTTAACATGCACTAAATGGGAGATCAAGTTGCAGTAATTTATGTAAGAAGAAAAATACTTGCAGGCACAATTCTAAATAATATAATCTGTTTTCTTGGAGAACTCTATTTATTTTATGCTCAGCCCATTTCCCATTTTTCTCGTGCCAAAGATATAATGCAGACTCCAATACCTTGATGGCTTTCCCTTAACAACCATCACAGGACAGAGATGATTTTGAGCATCTCTGGAATTTTAGCATACAAGTTGGCTGGATTTGTTACAACATTCAGCAGTAAAATAGCTAACAATGCCCCCATTGAAATGGTGGTAGTTAGGTTTCAGACTTAACATTCTTTTGGAAAGTAAGGGAAAAGCCATATCCTCAGGGCTGTAATTTCAGGTGTTTATCTTTGCAATGTCCCACATTTTACTCTCTCATGTTTTCACAGTCATGGTGATTACTAGTTTCATAATAATACAAAAGTAAGCTGAAACTCTTATACAGCAATGTATAGCAGAGCATGGCTAATTTTGTGGATGAGGCTTTGTAGAGCATAACTCAGGCTGGGAACAGATGTGCTTTTCTCAGCCCAGCTCTGCTTATGAGGAGATTACTGTGCATCAGTGCTGACTTGCTCTTATTTTCCAGCAGAACTGATTGTGTGAGTGCTTCTTCACCCATTTCAGTTACACCAAGTCATATTAGCTTAAGTAATGGGAACTGTCATGGCTAACCCAGTTTATTTTGATCAAAATGGGTTAAGGAATCACAAGAACTTGTGGAAAATGTCACTTTTGCTTGGGGACCAGCAAAGGAAGAAAGGTGGAAAGTAGCCAATGTACAAGCCTGTTTTCAGTGTGTGCATCTGCATATACCTTTCGAAAAATTTCACACATAGTAATGGGAGAGTGTCCTATCTGCCTTTCCTGGATGAATGACACTGTCTGCAACACGAACAAGCAGTGAAGTTGCAGTAAAATGTAGCCCATGCTTGAAGCCTCAGAGAGAGTAATATTTTACAAATTAAGTGATTAAGAATTTATTAATTTAGCAAGTGAAACTGTGCTCTAGGTATGAACAAAATGGACAGTTACTACAGCTAGAAAACACATACAGTATTAACATAGGACTTTTCTAGAGTCAGAATCCTAATAACACTGGTAAAGTCAGAGTATCCTTACTATTTCCCTGTAGTATAAGTATGCATGACTATATACTGTGCATGCTCTAGGTATTCATTTGGTAAGCATGATGCAGTGAAATGAGGCGGTTAGAGAAAGAGTCCACACCATAAATTCTTGGAATAGGGGTGACAGATTAATACTTTATTCAAAGCACTATCCTTCCTAACGCTTGAGAAACAGACCAACAGCACATGATCCACTTCACAGGCAGTTTTGGATAGTAAAACAAAGTAAAGTAATTCCAGACTAGAGTTTTCCAGTTAGCATTAAATCTGCTGAAAATGGTACTTGTGAGAGACTGCAATATTCAGCTAACCAGATAGAATTTGTTAATTGACTTTAGCTGAAAAAAATGGAGAAAAATAAGCCTGGTGAAAAGTTTCACCCTGATGTTTTGAAAGAGAATATATTCTTGTGGAAAGGACAAAAAATTTTTTCTACTTTTTTTTTTTTTTTTTTAGCATTGTCTGACAAGAACTATGGAAATGTAGTTATAAATACAAAGCTCAAGTTCATTGTGAAACTGTGGTGCAGCTCAGGTCTGTCTCTATGTGCAAACCAAGTGTACTTCAGACATGAGTTCCCTGGGTGTCCCAGGAACTCCTCATCTAGCTGCATAGATAAGATAATAGACTTATCTGAATCAGTGGAGAGACTTTAGACAAGGTGAACTTAACCCCTACCCTACTAAACCACAAAGCATTTGATTAACTGGCACAGGAACTCTCCAGGAGGGAATTTCATTCTGTCTTGAAGCTTTTCCCTGGCAGCTCCAACTGTGCGTAGACCAATCCCTATGCTCAAATGTGTTGATTAACATCAAGAGTGGAGAATCTGGTCATCCCTGAGGCTTCCCAAGGTGATTCCTGATGCAGAATTCATCAAATTTGACACAGATAGGACTTTATAAATAGTCAGTAGACACTCCTACAGCAGGTGCAGAAATGGTCAGGTAGGTCTCTTTTGTATATGGTTAAGATAGTAAGAGAATGTTTTCTGTGTAGCTTCTATGTAGTAGGACCCTTAGGACAGGTGGCTGCAAAAATTGAGTATAAGAGCAGAGGTTTGGAGACTCTTACTCTGAATAGTTGAAGGGGCCATTGCAAGGACCCTTGGAAGTCTGTCATCACCATCCAGGCAATGACCACCTATCCCAATTGAGATGTTTGGTTCCACTTGTGAACTTTACCCTGTGTAAATATCCCAAAGGTTTAAGACTCTTTTGAAGATTCTGTTTGTGAGTGTCCAACAATAGCTGGTTTATAAGGCAATTAAATAATAGGAGAAAAAATATTTTAGAAGCTAAATAACCATAGACAAAATATTTTGGTGTTAGTCAAATATATTTTCTTTCATTTTGTTAATTTCACCCTCTTTCCAACAAAAAGTGAATAATGGCTGAACCTCAAATAAAAAGTAATCCTAACTGGACAGGATTTAAAAAAATGTGATTCTAGTTCCCCATCTCTTGTTCCTATTTTTGCAGTTTGTGCTCTCAGTTGATATTTTCCTCCATGCTTTCAGGACTGTCCTAAGTATTTGAGCTTAAATTGAAGAAATTCTACATCCATAGCTGGACATTTTATCTTAGGTTTTGTGCTTTTATGTCCAGTGTCATTCTGTTCACTAAAAGGTGAGTAGCTACGTCCACGTTGCTCTTTCTAGAAGGTCAAGGGTGTCTTCCAGTAAGCCATCTATTGACAAGCCAGGTATTCATAAAAATCACTCTCTTCCAGCCATTGTGCCTCACCATAACCCACCTTAATCATGGTAATTGCAGCACTTGAGAAAATATCCTACAGATGTGACCCATTCCACTGTGAGTTTGTTCTACTCAACTAGGATATTATATTTAATAAGGTTGTGTAATATAATATAATATAACCAGCTGTTGATTGTATTATACTTGGTTATACTAAGCACTGTAGAGGAAGAATCCATTCAGTGGGATTCAGCAGAGGAAAAGTGAGAAAGGAGCAGCTGAGGTTCATAGGTACCTTTCAAAAGCTCAAAAGGCTCAAGCTAACTCTGGGCTCCAACACCTTGACTTCCCAATGGTACAAATACCAGTCAAGGTCACAGCTAAGGTTGTACTGACTACTGCTTTGTACTGACTATAAAAGACAAACCTGTTTTCTCCTGTGGGACCTCTTTCATGAGCCCTTGTTGCCAGCATCACCTATTTAGGGAGACCAAGAACTGACAGTAGGATACTGGGCATGGGAGCTTTAATCTGACCTAGCTGAGTTATTCCTAGGAAGGAGTTCAGGAATTATTAGGACATAAAGAACATTATGAAATAGAGCAAACCTTTTCAGTCCCAGAGTCAGCCAACAGATGGAAGCCATATAGCCTTTCCATTTCATGGTGATCTGGAAAGACCTCAGCTGCTTTTATATATAAGATTCTGGGTTTTGGCCCAAGTTAAATTGCTTAAAAACAATGTAAGCACAGGAGATGAAGACATCAGTAAGACAGGAAATATAAAGAGAAGCTTCTTCAGCCTTTAAAATAAGCCTCCAAGCTAAAAATGCCCTGAGGTGGGAAAACCCACCTTTTAGGCTGTAATTCACTCTGCTCTTGACCTAAAATAACATAGGCCAGAACAAAATTCATAACACCTTCCAAGTATTTATTTTGTCCCATGCTTGTTTTTTATTTGTTTTTACTCAGAATGCTGCTGAGAAGAAAGTGAGAAAACAACTCATCGTTTACACTGAGCTAAAGTTGCTACCCCACTATTACCTGCACACGGTATTCCTTATACCCTATGTTGTACTATGAGGAAGAATTCCTTTCTTGTTTGCACTTCTTACCCCTGACCTAGCTGTATATCAGTGTCTGAAGTTGTCTGTTGATAGTTTTCTATTTACATTTATGCCCTGTGAAGCCAATGAAAAGCTTGAACAATACTGAGTGTAGACAATAATCAGCATGTAAAGTTTGTCGTGTGTCCTGGGATCTTTGGATGAAAGGTTCTCTATATGCCTCATTGTTATTAGTTTTTCCTGCATCATTTGTCAAGATAAATACATGGCTGCTGTTTAGCACAATATACTGGAAACTTCTGACTTGCAAATTAATCTGAAATGTAGAACCATATAAAAATATTTTATGCCTCTAGAATTGATGATTTAATTTCTGCTCTTGAGAAACAGTCAAAAAGGAAAGTTAGCAATATATATACACAAGTTAAAAGAACACATGTAATGAATTAACAATTGTTGAGTTCAGTCAGACACCAATTGTCACTACGGAGCAGTGACTGTTGTGGGGAATTAAATTAGAGTAACACAGCCAACACAAAAAAAATCCTCTTATACTGACAAAAATAAAAGCACAGGACATTTCAGAATGCAAAGGCAGGCTCAGCCATAAAAAATATTGTAGAAATCTAATTCTAGTACTTTTCATGGAGCTGAGCATGTAATGTCTGCTCATATTTAAAGATACCCTTGAGGAGGAAAAACAGGAGGAGGTGCTTTATGTTTATGCATTGGATTGTCTCTGTGGAAGAAAACTAAAGAAGTTATGAGGTTGATTAAACTTAAGTTGTGGTTGAGAATTATTCACAGATCAGAAATGAAGGCTGATGAATTAGGGTCCTTCTGCTCACAGAGATGATATTTTAAATAATTTTTATATATTTCACTTTACTCAGAAGTGTCACATAGTAATATGTTACACTGTCTCATGTAGCGTTAAGCCACTTTCAGGAGGTCCACATGAGATAACGTGGAAGGAAATCTGAAACATATTATTGTGAGGGATGGGACTTTAAACTGTGAAATAAACTGGTTTTGCTTTCTGGGAATTTCTGTCAACTGTTTTCTGTATTCTTCAGTCTGTGTCCTGCAAACAAAGTCTGAATAAGCTGGGAAACAACTCTTCTTCCCTCAAGTTCTGTTCCTCTTGACCATCACAAAGCTTCTCCACCCTTTTGTATGGGATGAGGAGTATTTATTGTCCCTGTGCAGAGGTATTTGTTCTGAGTGTAGATCCTAGAACAAAACAGAAGCATTTTCCCAGGGAAACCCTCAGAGCTATGCCCAGTAAGAGAGTAGGAGAGCTGCCCATTTATGTTTGGGTAGCACTTTCTGGTCAAGCTACTTGGGGAGAATTCACAAAACATCTGTTGAGTCTTTTCTGGGCTGTGTAAATCTGGGAACAGTTATCATCAATCCTCATGGCCAAACACTGGAATTAGCATACCAGGACCACACAAATACTGGACCTGACCTTAGGGTTCACTGTTTAATTTCTGTTGTTCCTCCCCCCTCCCCGGTTTAGTTCTTCATAAATGTTCTGACTGCTGGGGTCAGTAGATAGTCTAATAATTATGCAGACTCTGTTTTTCTTTTTAAACAAATGTTGGCCCTTAACTCTAAGTAATACCCTTGAGGAGCCAGATTTGTCAATATAAATCATTAGAACATGGTAGGGTTGAAAGTTCAGGAAATGGTGAGAAGATCTCTTGTGTGTGGGTTTCTAAGAGAAGGATTTTAGTTGCAAAGTTAAAAGTATGAGAATGTGAAAGCTAAAGAAGAGACACATGATGTTGATAAGCCTCCTTCCAAGCAGGCTCACAGAAAACTTGCCAAGCTCCATTCTTTGAGACAGAGGCTCACTAGTTAACCTCATCAAGGTACTCTAAATCTAAGCATCTGTCTCACTGATTATCATACTCCCATACCTTCAGTGTTATTGGGATGTAATTCTTGTTATCTGGGTCTCTATATATCCATGGAATGAGCAGTAAATTTTGTGAGGGACTGCTGTGAAACCAAAAATGTCTATTGTAAACTAGCTGTCTAGGCTACTGCCTAGTCAAGAAGAGGAATCACCTATATAAGATCACAGAATCACACAGTGGTAGGGTTTGGAAGGGACCTTTGAAGATCACCTTCAGGTTCACATATATGACTCATCTTAATACAGGTGCCTCATATCAGGAAATATTATCCTCAAGGTGCAAGTTTGCCTTCAGTGAGCATACAAGCAACTTGGATAACTAGTTTTGAGCAGATCCCTTAAATTTAGATGACTTAAATGGAAAGCTATAGAGGGCAGTAGTTTCCCATAACTGTCCATTCAAAACTTCTTCATCTTTGACATGGAGGGAGCACCATACAACAAGAAGGGTGTTTGTTCCCTTAGTCATTATTTTCCAGTAGAGTGTTAACGATATAGGGGTAATATAAACCAATGGCAGTGTTAGCTTTTGAATACAGTGATTGCTGGAGTCATATAAGCAAACTTACTTTTCATGGCCAGCCAGATACATCAGCTGGTAGGAACAGAAACAATTTATATTCCTTAGATAAAAAATATTCTGTTAAAAAGACTTCTGAAAGATATTTATATGAAACTTTTCACTGACAGAATTCTAGTCAAAAGTCTATTCATCTTTTCCTAAGAGAGATATCTAAGATAGGGGAGATGAATCACCTTCTGGAGGTGCCTGTCTCTGAAGACTTCTATTCAGACATTCTTCTTTGTCTGTGCTGGGTGAGGCAAAGCTCTGGCAACTGCAGCTTTTAACCCCAATAATGAAAGTGCTTGGTGACAAACTGGAAAGAGGAGAGAAAGGAAAAAATGCTGCGTTGCAGGTGATATGAAAATGCCAGAATAAACCTAGAAATAATTAAAAAGTAAATGCTACCACCTGGGAAAATATTCAAGAGGAGGTCATAGTATTTCAGCTTCCTGAAGTGAGAAAGCTCACTATTCTGGGAAATCTAACATTAGGAAAAGATTTAAATTCCAAAAGAGAGGTGACCTTGAAGAACTCCAGTAAAAAAAAACCAAAAAACCCAAACAAAAAATTATAGAAATGGAACACTTCAGATCTGATTCTCATTTACACTAGAAGTATTTTTATCACATTTACAGTGTGAACCAGTAGGTGTAATTCCTCCTAGTTCCCACTAATCATCCAAATGGTGTCAATTAGGGTTTTTGAGATTGGGCTTTCTTCTTTCCTACTTCCTAAGTAAGAGGCTGGCTTGAAACTATGAATGAGCAAGTAGCTGTGAAAAGAATATCAAGACCCACAAGAGCTCAAATACATTCAGTTGTCTTTTGTTATTACATGCAAACAAAACATTTATCAAACAACAATGTAGTATATTCTGTTCAGATGAAGCTGTCAACATGTAAGTGTTCCCCATACAGAAATGAATGATTGCAGGTTCCACATGTTTTCATAATTATCTTTAAATAATATAACATTCAACAATATCCAGGATAATGTTTCAGTTCTGTGGATTTCTAGCCCATGCAGCCTCAGAGACCATAAAGAATGGGACTTAGGATAAGAAATGAACACAGTTCAGCATTGATTTATTACCTCCTATTTTTAACTTCGTTTCCTAAGAAATCAATGCTTATGTGATCATGCTGTGTATGTGTGTAGGTATTAAATTGGACTTACTGGCCAATTTAAACATTTGTGTGGAAAGAAATCTCAAAGATAGTAAGATTGAGAGTACTCACATTATTTTGGATGGATGAAATTATGGATATGTTCATTTGAATTCAGCACCCCAGTCTCCTTTCATAGGCAGTGGAGGGGAATGGTCATTCTATATTGTGATTTATGTAATCTATTCTACTGTAGAATGAGGTAAATCTTGATATAGAATTATCTGTTTCTCTCCATTGGCCATATAGAAAAATGATCTAGATGACAAGCCCAAGTATGGACATCTAGACTGGACATCTCCTTAACTTTGTGAAAATTCTATGTGAATCAGAGGGTGGTGTCCCTTCTGGGATGGGAGGTGTAATATGGCCTTCATCTCTTACCAGGCAGGAATGTAGACAGGTGAGAATTCTGATACTACATTTTCAGAAAAGCTTTAGTCAGTCTTCATAGCTTGTTAGAAGCTAAGGGATCCACACAGACGTGATGCACTGACTAAGAAGTCAACTTAGACATATGGTCAATGGCTAGGTAGAGTATAGATAGCCTCAGTGTGGCAAAATACAAACAGTGAGGCTTTCTTTTAGCATCTGTTTTCTGTGAGGATTCTCCAATGTGTAGTAAGACCTGAGCTCATACTACATCCCTTCACTCAGTGTCATGTTGTGACTTAAGAACAAATGCCAATGTGGAGACTAAATAAATTTGGATACCAAAACACTTTAGTTACAGAGATATGCAATTTTCATAATTGCATGACTTCCCTGTGATGTGGGAGAGGTAGTATTGTCCTGGAGAAATGTCAGAAGGGTTAGAGCAGTGGTTCTAGCAGAGCTATGCATCATTGTGGGGCAAGAATGCAGGTTCCCTTGGGTCTCTTTAGATCCCTCGCTCCCCATAAAGTTTGAGAAATAGTCCTGAATCCCCACCCCAGGTCATGGGTCCACTCAGAGCTGTTATGTTCCCCGGGTCCCCCCTTTATTTTGGTGGAGATTACCATTCTGTTGGCTGGTCTGCAGATTCCACTGATGTTTTCTGATTTGCTATCAGCAAATGGTGAATTTCACTGTCGTCAATGCTCGCAACCTCTTTACTCTTAATGTGATTGCACTTCCTGACTACCAACAGATAGCTTGCATGGTCTGGCTGTTTCCTTGGACACACAGAAGTTATTCAAGGTTCATTCTGTTCTGTTGGACAAGAGATTGGTGATATTTCATCTACTTCTACTTGAAAAGTTTGGTTAAAATTTATGCACTCCTACTCAAACCAAAAAATTGGTTAGTGTTATCCTAACATCTATGCTATCTAGGCTTAACTTGTGCCTACTTCTAGATGATGTCACACAAAGTTTTTCTTATTTTTTTATTATTTTCAGAATAATAAAATAAGAGGGAAGAATCCTTAGGTGTTTCTAAGGCAAATCTAGATGGCTTTCTGAAAAGCATGTTTTGCTCTAGCTGTTTGGCGAAGTTCTTTGGCCTGGGTCAGTGGCACCTAAGAGAAGGATTTGCATTCCCTGATCATGCATTTTCTGTAGGCCTGTGTATTAAGCCAATTATTACAATCAAAAGTAATGGCTTTTGGACTTTATGTGATTACCTGTAAGTGCCAAAGAAGAATTTTTCCCCTGCTGCCAAGTTTTTAGCTTTTTTTTTTCTTTATTTTTCCCCCCTCAGAAGTAACAGAAATAAGCAGCAGCTGGATATTGGGTAGGTCATGGATTTGGTACAGAGAATTTTCACAGCTGCCTGAGTGCTTTATTTTCTCACACACTTAGAGTCCTATTTGTTTTGAGATATGGAGTTGAGAACAAATTTTATTCTAGATCATTCTGCAAGGGCCTTTTCCTTTTTACTTTCTTCAGCTGCAGATATATCTTTTTAGCTTTCTTTAATTTCTTTAGTTTTCTTCTTTCATATGGACCTTGGGCACCTTGATCTCTATACTGTCATACCTTTCAGGTTTTTGAGGACTGAAGCGTTCATTACAATTAAATATGTAGGCTATTGAGATGAATGGTAATTTTCACTGATAGACCTGAAGTCAGATTAGATGACCTAGTGCTTCCCTTTGGATTTGTTTTCTGTGAAACCATAGATTATTTAGAATGTCTGTATATTGGGAGCAGATAAACTTCATCAGTGCTCAAGTTTAGTGGGGAACAATGCTTAATCAGATACACTGATCTGCAGAAAAACAATCCAAATACTTCAAAATCTTGCTAATAAACCAGAGAGGGACTGAATTATAGCAAATGTTGTAAATAAATAAATTTATTTTGACTTTGGTGAATTCTGGACTGGCTCCCAGGTCTTAAAACCACAGAGCACTATTGCATTATCATGATCTTTCAAATAGGTAAAGTTGTTTAATGATGCCATTTTTGTTCCACATTGCAATTTCTGCTGGAGAAATGGTCAGGAAGAGAAAACCAATTAGAAAAGCTTCTTACCTGATGTCACTTCAAGATCTTGTTTATTTCTTCTGCAATTTGCTATTTCTAAGTTAGTTAGAGCCAAAAATCCAACAGTAGTGTGCTTTCAACAGTGTGGTGGGTTCTTACATTTGGTGTTTCATTTCATTCAAGATATACTAAACTATTTGGTCACTCAATTTTTTAATTAAAAAAAATATTTTAACTACACATATTCAAAACATTACTGGAATCATTTTCCAAATGAATAAAATATCTTCCTCATTGAACCTCAAACCTGAATTTATCTGTTTGTGCAGTTTTCTGCTCTTTGTTTCAGTGACCCTCTTTCACCTATTGTACTCAGCGTAATTATTTGACTTATCTACCAGTGAGAAGTCATCTTTTTTTTTTCTCAACTATAATTACTTCATTGAGTATTAAAGTGAAAAGGGCACTTTACTCTTGTTGTTCATCTTTTCCAGATGTCGTTATTTACAAAGCCTTTGAATTAGTAATGTTATGATGAGAATTTTGGCAAATTATATGTGAGAGAATTAGGCTCATTATAATCTTGAATTCTCATTTGTCCCTTCTCTGTATCCTTAGCATTGCAGTAGCAGTTTATTACCGTTTCAAAGCGTTCTGCCTATGACATTCTGCTTAATGATAACAGGAAATGTGACCCAACCGATGGTACATTTTCCTGACAAGCTACTAGAATTTCAAGTGTTTTGATCTCTTTCTTTTTTAAAGGCATGAAACTAAAATAATATGAATGTGGCTGTAATTCTATCACTTTTTACAGGACTTAAATCTTTGATTTGTTCCAATGATAAACAAAAATGGTTTCTTTGAAGATACTCCCCTGGGAAGTGTTTGAAGTTTATTCAGTTGAATCAGTTTTATAAATTTACTTTGACTTAATGAAATAAAATCTCGAATTTTGGTCTTATATCTGTTAATTCTGGATGTTAATTGCTGTCAGCCACAAAACTAGAAAGCTATTGAAAAATCAGGTTTAAGTGATTTTAAGCACTCATTTTAGACACTATATCTATCCCACTTAATTTTAAGCTTGTTCTAGACATGTCTCTCTTATCTCTCTGAGTGCTAAGGAAGAGTGGCTGATACCTTAGGTACAAATCAGATCTCATTTGAGACAATTTGCTCTCTGGAGAGGCTGCTTTATACTTTTCTTAAAGGGAGCCTACAGCAAAAAGTATCCCACCTCCCTAACTCTTCTGTATGCCTTCATCTGGGTGGGATGATTTTGGGCCTATGTGTACAATGTAGCAAAAGCCCTTAACTAGCAGTCTCATGCCTCTATAACTGATTGATTAAGAGATTGCTTTTTTGTAAAGCTGCACTTTTACCCTACATACCTCTTAGGGTCTGATATGACCAAGTAGCTATATGACCTGACACAATAGTGTTGTGAAAATGGTTCCTCCAATTTCCTTCTTCCCAGCTGGTTATCTTCTACACTGTTTTCCTGCTTGAGAAGATACACATTTATAACTGAATAAATTTATTTCTTATTTACTGTTTATCCGAGATTATGAGACAGATCCTAGGAATTTTCCTTTCCTTTCCTCAATCCACTCATATGAATAGTTACGGCCAGAACACTGAAGAAGACAACAAAATAAAAGTTTCATTTAAAATAATAATTTCCACTATTTTTTAATTTAGTTTATTTATATACAATTCAGCTAGAACCAGCTAAATGAAAAATACATGTGTTTCCAGTAATTTCAGTTATTGCCCCAGTGCCACAATAGGTTTTTAATAGAGCGTATGCACAAAAGTTGAGCCTTAAATTCTGGATCTTAGAATGCTAAAGGAAACCTGGTATACAGTAAACGTTAAGTATGCTCACTGAATTTTGTGAAATCAAAAATGGTAATGTTGTGCTTGTGCATAAGATACAACATATCTGTTCTTGACATTTCTTTGATGACCAAAGAAGTACTCACTACTCTAAGACTCCACAACCAGGCACTGGGTGACTCCCAGATATAACTTTGGAAAAATCAGTACATTAGTTGTCATGATTAACATGAGTGCCATTGTTTCCTTTTAAAATAGAACCACAGAATCACAGAATACTTTTAACAGAAACACAAGGAGCAGCTTTAAATAACTGCAGGCAAAGATCCTGGTAGTCTAGAAGCAGTGCATGGCTTACAGAACCTTGGAAGTATCCTGCAGCACTTCCTGTTTCCATTCTTCATTTCTACAGGAGTGGGAATGCAGAGTCCCTTAAAAAAGCACACTTACTTCCTACAATGATGCTAAAGTGTTTATTTGTTATATTCTGTAATTAGCTGCATTTAGCAACAACATTTAGTAAATATAGAACCAGTCAGAATAAGCAGAGAGAATGCTTTTGAAAGCTCTAAATAAATATCTTAAAGAGTCTGAACATTAAGGATAAAATCTATTCAGTGGAAAGTCCTTACCAAACTGCAATGGCATTAATGTATCCCTTGGGTCTGAGTTCTCATACTGCATCTCGTGGTGGAAGGTCAGACTAAAACTGTACCCCAGCAACTCACACTACGTGAGTTATAATGCATCACCTGCCCCACTGTGCTCTGATCTTCATAAGAATGTACTCAATGTTAACAATTTTTAAAATTTCCACACTTTTCTTTCAATCTACCCTCCACCTTTTTATTTTCACTGCAGTATTCACTCTCTGACTTTTCTTGGAGCAATTTTCCTCTGACATTCCAATATTCCATCACAGTCACCAGTACTCACTAAGATGTGTCGAACCAGCAAAAAAAACATCAGGCAGCACAGATGCTGAATTTTCCTGATACGTTTGGAATGTTACACAGCAATGAGAGACTTGGAAAGTTGTTTCTATAAATCAGCTTTTGTAACTAAAGCACATGGCTTTGTTTATTTTTTTTTTTCTTATTCTCTTTTTAGCTTGATTCTTTACTTAGGAAATAGCTGGGCTATGCAATCACTTGTTCCAAGGAAATCAATTAGTGCAATCAGCCTGGATTTTCTTTGTTCTGGATTTTTTTTTTGAGACTAAGGAATTAAACAAATGGAAAGGGTACCCTGTTTTATATGAGAGCTATGGTGAGTCAAATTAGGGGATGTTTTTTCATTGAAGTTTGAACTTAAAATTTTTGTAACTTAAAATCAAACAAATATAATCATAATATTTGAATATTTTTTACCAAAGAATATCTAACAATGGTGATTTGGAAAAGTGATTGATACAACAGATATATTTATTTTATTGCAGAAGTCCATATTATTATCAAGTTTGTAAAGACAGATTATATATTTTTTCCTGATTGAGACAACAGTGGTTCCTACAAATACCCTTACAGTTGCATAAATGCAGGAGAGGGTCACATTGCTATGCTGAACAGAATATGAATCTCCACACTGGTATTTTTCCCTACTCAACTACTTAATAATACACCTCAAATATAGAGTTTGAAAATTCAGTCCTGAACTCTTAAAAAAATTATTAGGATATATTGCTCATTTCAAGGCCTAGCTTTTTGTGTTAAATTAACATTATTTAATCTTGGAGGCACTATATAGTCAAGAGAAAAGATTTAACCTCTACATAGTACTGATTTCATACCTTGTAATAAAAGTTTAAGAAGAAATAGTAGGGTTTTATGCCAGAAATAGAAAATTGGAAGGTCTGTGGTATTGACTTGGAATTGGCACTTAAAATTTTTAATCTGCAGCTTGCATCTTGTTTAATTTATACATTAGCACAATGTTTGAGTGCCTTGCCACCACTAAGGGTTGGTAACAATATACCCGTATTCAGAAATAGAAAAAAAGAACATTCTCACACTTGCAGACTGATTGCTTTCATTAGATTTAATTAGTTTCCTTAGCACTTGTAAGAAGAATTGTGGCTGGTGTTTAACTGGTTGGGTGGCTTGCACCAATAGTAAAAGAGGACTGTAAACAGAGAAGGTGCAGCAGCTGCTTAAAATGGAAATATTTAATTCTCTTGAGAAGATAAAATAAAGCTCAACATTTTAAAATTTTTTTTTTAAAAACAGAGTATCCTCTTCTGAAATACTTGTGCCATCTGCTTGGGAGTCTCTGTGATGCTTTTAGGCTGTATTCTGAAGAAGAGACTGAAAAGATTAAGCGGTCAGAAATTTGTGGGGGGAGTTATGGTACAAAATAATTTGTACCTTTTGAACATACAAGCAAACAGACATGCATCCATGTCTGTTTATGTTATGGTAGCAATGGCACATATACAGACATACATACACAAATGTGGCCAAAAGGAGAGAAATTATCACAATTAATAAAATTCCTCTAAAGGATAAATTGATATAATGTACAAATGAAAATCACTCTTCATATTTCTTTAAATAGTTCAAAAGAGTGAAGACTTCTCATCCTCATTTTCCCAACAGCAACAGAGTAAAAATCATTTTGAGCTGTCCGTGAGATGAGGTAGCTTTACAAGACATTTGAGATGCTTTTCTTATGTCTTGGTTGAATCTGGGCTACAAAACAAAATAGGTATTTAAGATGTGAGAACTGACAGTCAACATGTCCTTACCCCACTTACCTTGAGTGCAAGGCAGTACCGGGTGTGATGTTTTATCTTAAATCAGGATACCTAGGCTGGTGCTGAAATTTTTGAACACATAAGCTATTATCCTCATCTAGATGTGGCCTCAGCTGCAGCTATTAGTTCTGTTAAATCAGAAGTAGCTTAAGCTTGTTACGATCTGATATTTTCTGAAATGTTTGAAATTAGCCTGATGATTAGCAGAAAGGCCTCAAAACAGGGCAAAAAAAAAGGTAGTTGCAGCTGGTCTGGAGACCATATTATGCCTCTATCCATGTAAATTGTTCCTTTGTGTCAAAACTGCAGCATTTTGGTGGAGACCTCTGTGGAATCTTTCACTGCTGCTTCCTGTAGTTTACTTTTTTCATGTGCATGGAAAAAGTGTTCAAGGGCAGACAATTTGGTATCATTTTATAAACAAGCATTATAAACATAGAGAAAAAGGATAAATCATTTTATATCAAATTTAGCTGCACATTTAGGGAGATAAAAACCCGAAATAAGTGCTATATCCATTAAAATCCTACTCTGTTGTCTCAATCATTTGGGAAAAAAAAAAGTACAAGAAAGCTATTGACTTTGCTGTTTCCTTTGGGAGAAACACAGATGTGGAAGAACAATTTTTAACACCTAAGTGAGGCAGCTTATGAACTGTGTCTAAGTTCAAAATATGGAGTACATTTCCATCCAATTCACATACTAACTCAGGCTCTGACTCAACATAGCTTTCAAAAATGCAAGTAGTTCCTCATCTGTTTAAAATTATAGTTGTGCTATGCACTGTATTTCTCAGGGGTCTTATTTCAGATTTTACTTTTCTCATAATTTTTATATATATATTTATACAAACTACCAGTTTTATTTCAGCACATTACAATTCTGTGTGAGGAAGTTTTAGGCTTGAGAGATTAGATGGCAAAATACAATGACAGAATAAGGTTTTTTTCACTTGGCTCTACGAGCCGGATTTGTCCCTGTCTTGAAAGGGCTGCCACTCATTTCAAGAGATTAATGTGGACTAATATAGTCTCATGGATTGTTGAATTTTGCCCTGTATCCTGAGGTTGTGGATAATGTCAGCAAGCAGTGCCATTCCTTTTCACAGTGAACTTGAGAGCTGCTCATTTCCACTAGAAACAGAACACTGAAATGCAAGAATGTCAAAAAAGCCAAGTTTTTGCCTGTTCTCACATGTATGCTTAACTTCAGAGTCTCTGGTTAGTTACAAAAATGCTAAATATACGCACAATTTTTTTTTAGCTTACTTTCTACTACTGCTGTAGAAATTGTGAGTGATGTAAATTATTATGGAGAAAGATTGTAAATCTGAAAAATTCCCAAGATCTTGATACAATTCCCTCAACCACCTTCAGACAGAGTTGACTGCAATAAAATATAACAAAACCTGACTCTTCATAAAAAAAAGAATCTCTGCAAATTTTAGAATAAAGCGAAGGTAATCAGCTCTGACCATTGCCAGGTACAGGCAGGGCACGCATTGCCTTGCTGTAGAGCTGTGCCCCTCACAGAGGTCTGAGAGCCAAGAACAATGCAAAGAACACAGCAAACACATGGCCATCATCATCAGTACTAACACAGGCAAAGAATTCAGATTTCAAACTCTTCCATCCATAAAACCTAGCTATCAGCATGCCATCCAACCTAGTAAAAGAACACCAAGAAGCTTGTGTATGCTACAGTCTATATTTCCTACAGACAGGTTTAGGGAAGGACATTTCACAGGGTTGACACTATGGAAATCATCAGAGGCCCACTGGAATTTGTGTGAAGGTGAAACCCTCAAACTTTCACAGAAACCCAAGCAATCAGGCCATGCTGAACTATTTTTGTGGAAATAGAATATTATCCATTTATGAATTCCAGATGGGTAGGGACAGCTGTCATGCTGATGACATCATTCCCTTTGACACTTGAGTATGAAAAGGGAAAACTAAGAGTCATATGTAAAGTATGTCAACAGTGATGACAGCACTGGGCAGAAGAATGTAGGGATGTTGGGCAAAATGATCTACACAATGACTAAGACAAATAAGGTCAAGTATGCACTAAAATGAAGGGGTAGCAACAGCACAGCATTTTAGAAGTTAGCCTGCAAAATATTCTGTCATACTTTGTGTGCTAAATACAGAAACAAAACATCAGTAATCATTTGTTTGCTAGGAGATTTTATGTAACTTTTATGTAATTGTATGCTTTATTTCACTTCGGGTTTTTTTTGTTTGGTTTGGTTTGGTTTGGTTGGTTGGTTTTTTTGTTTATTTGTTATTTATTTTGTGGTGTGGGATATTTTCTTGGTTTTGAAAGCCGCTGAAGAAAAAAATCTTAGAACTTAAGAAAGTGTGACATTTTCACAAGCACAAAGGTATTATGGGAAACTTGTTCCCTCTTAATAGTAAGAGATAAAATATTTAGACAAAGAATTTGGTACTGGGACGGTCTACTACATTAAAAAATGAAATGGGATTTTATGTGTCATCCTTATCTAAAGCTAAAACATTCTGAAGACCACGGGTATGGTAGAATACAGGAAAGATTAATATTTCTTGCAATTCAATTATGAGAATCTTTACAGTGTTCTAATTACCAAGGAAATTCTCTGAATAGCAAAGAACTTTTGGATAACATGTAATTTTATAGTTGTATTTCAATGTCTAATTCCCAAAGACATTACTAGTGCCAGTAATATTCAAAGGAAACCGCATTTCTGTCGAATAAGAAATGAAAGAAAGATAGGGAGAAATTTTGGAGAAGATTGCTTTGCTGAATGAATTTTGACTATGTCACTAAACTTTTGTGAGTGAGCAGCAGACTTTTAGAGATAAAACAGTATATGAAGGTATCATCTGCAGGAACTGGGAGGTTGGAGGATGTCTCTTGTTGAGCTACAGGCATCAAAAGTGAGGCTGACATCTCTGGATACTGAATTTTAAGGAATATTTTTCTCCTGCAGACACAGACAAATGGCCTCTTGCAAATGTTGTATTGCAGGGAGGCACCTCAGAATTTCAAGCAAATCCCTGAGTTTCTTTCTTTTCTCCCTTCTCAGATTTTCCTACTAACTTTTGGCTATCTCTTCCCATAGATCCCATGCTACAGTTTTTTTAAGCCTGGAACTGACTGTGACTTTTTATGCTATTATCACACTATTAGAGAAGTTGTCAGAAAGATACCGTGACAGTTTTGTTGTTCATTTTATGGTCACTCTAAAGCACAAATAAGAATTTCTTCCTTTTTGACAAACATTTCAAGGAATGAACACTGGGTCTATTACATACAAAACCCTGAATAAAGGGCACACATATTTAGACACTTTCAAAGATAGATTACTGAAGAATTTCTTGGTAAACACATGTAAGTTTTGTAAACAGCAGTATTATTAACAGTATTATTTTTGAACAGAAGGTAGTACCTCTTTATGCCCATAGTAATCTGCAAAGTCTACTAGGATCTCTGTCAAACACTTAATGAGAATTGCCTCAGCAGTAGAACTGCTAGGTTGTAGACTGTACAGATTCTTACAAAGCCCCTAGTTTTATTCCGTCATCACCATCATGTCACAAGCTCTGTAAAGCTGCTGGTAAAACTCCTTTTTCAGCTTGCTGTTGACCCCTCTGTACTGTTCATAACACTGATCCACTGTGCAGATCTACACTGAGGTTCTCACCCACCAGTTGTTCTTGTTCTCTTAAGGCTACTAGCAACATGGCACCAGGAGATGAGAACTCATCTCTGGGCTATAATGGATGGCTCCAGACATAACTATGCTGAACATTGTTAAGACTGTTGGTACTGTTGGTGTCCCAGTTTAGCTCACCATACAGATGCTGTCTCTTGGAAGTGAATTATGTCCAGCTCCTATCAAGCTGTAGCACAGGAGATATGCTGACAAGCCATAGTAGTGTCACTAGTTGCTGATGACAAGTCACTCTAAATAGTAGTATGATAAGTAAATATACTGGGTGGTATATCTGTGCTACTGCCACATGAGACATGTAGGACAGTACCAGAATATTCAAGAGAGAAAACAGTTACTGTAGCAAGAAGAGGAATGATTCCTTCCTTCTTTATGAATGATTCATACCAATATTGTGATCATGTTACCATCAAGCTTCACAGTCTGATATCTGTTTAACTTGTAAGACAGGATTCCTCTCTGTTCCTTCCATGTGTAATTGATAGGGATGGCATGAGACCACCTACCACTGTTTCTGATACTGTCCACTGATTATCCTCTGCTGCCATGATGCTGTTGTCCTACTGTGATGACCATGCTTCTTCTACATATGCTCCTAGTTGGCTCAAGATAGCTGACCCTGTTTGTTTGTCTGACACTGGAATGGAGATCATTGTTGACTGTTACCAGTTTTGCTCTTCACAATTTATTTACGGGACAATGAGGGATTCAGAGATCTCTTGTTAAAACCCCTTCCAGAACATACTATTCAAGAACACACAGCAATTAGTTAGTCACATCATAGGCCTGTGCAGGTAAGGAAACTTGAAATCTAAATGCATCACACATTTCTCTACCCTTGCAGGTACATGTTTCAGCTGCTGCTGAAAGATAGGAGAACAAACTTCAGTGCCATGGAGTTCAGACTAAAGGTGAAGTAGCTGTTCACCATCTCCCACAGACAACTCACACTTCCTCTTCTTCATGACTCCTCCTATCCCAGAGCCAGATCCCAGTGCTCCAGCCTGTATTCTCCTTACAACATCTCCCACATAGATGACATTTTCCTTTAAGAATCTGTTTTTCCTAGAATGTAAAAATCATGACATTTTGATATTTTTACCCTGCTAAGATGAAGGCTAAAAAGGACTGATAGAGCTATAGGCCCTCCTAGCATACACAGAACCCCAAACCAGATGCACACTACTAAGCACACAAATCCTTTTCTGTTCCTGAGTGTGAAAGCTATTTACCGACAGCACCTGCAAGGAAAATATGTTGAGTACTGAGGCAGGTTATTCAGGTTATATGCAAGCCCTGAAATCTAGGGTATACCTAAGAGCACCCCAGGGAGTGCCTGCTACATGAGGAGACTAATAACCAAGAAAGACTTTGAACAGGAAGGGCAGCTGCTCTTAGATTACTCAGACCACAGTATTTGTAAATCACATTTAAGGAAACATTTTCATAGAGGACCTGTTTGTTTCCTGGGGCCATCTGGAATCCCTCAGAATCTGCTGAGATTAAACACATCCCCTTTAGACAGTGGCTTGTGTCAGGTTTCACGGAGTAATTGACAGAGAACATAAATACAGTTCTTGTTTAGCTGTTAAAAGCAGTCTGGTTAAAGCATTTTTGTGAGGGTGGGTTTGGGAATCTGCTCTTTCAGGCATCTGACCTGCTTAGGTGTGTGATGAGTCTAGGTACACGGGGGAAAAAGCATGTTCATGTTGGGCTAGTGCCATGGCCATGGTCACCCATAAAGTGTCACCTACCTTGCCATTGCCCTTTGTTGTGATATCCCTAGAGGCAGAAGCTGACACAATTTTCCTTCTTTACGTGTCTTTCCTTTTCTTTCATCTTCTGAGAGAAAAGCTGTTACCATCCCTCAGGTGATAACTACTGAAACACTTCATTTCTGAGACAGAAATGTTTTACTTCCTCTTCACCTGCCTTACATTGTCATTGCTGACTTTCTTATAGGCATCCTTCAGATTTTTTTAACCTTAATCTTGCACAGTTCTCTTGTCTTTCTCTACTTTGTAAGGCAACAACCTACATCTGTAGGTGTAGATTTGGGAAACGCTGAGTATTCTGGTTGGATGTGATTTCTGTCTACAGAGATAAATACACAGTTGTCTTCTGGGGATCAGGTCTGTGCTAGAGTGGTGCCATCATATTAAAAATGTGAAAGGCTATCAAAGTATAAATGTGAAAGGTCTTTGTTCTGTTTCTCTAATGGAAAATCTGAAAAGGTTCTAAGTGAATGAGGGAAATTTGGCTCATGCCGTGGGGCTGATTCACAGCTCTTCAGATAGAGAACATCCTGGATGATATCTTGGCTGAATGAGGGAGCACTCTGGAGGGCACTGTGAGGGCTGTGTGCCTCAGATATATTGTTCCCTGGTTGAAGAGAGCACTTCCTCTTATGCCACATTGACAGGCATTCCAAGGAAAATACAGAATGGGCAACAAAAATTAAAACAAAGAACTGTAGCTTATACCAATTGGTGACCCTCATAGAAAGCTTTTTCTCTGTGACTTTTTTGTGGCTATCATCAAGTTTGGCAGTAAGAGTTCCCTTGACAGCTACAGACCTAAAAAGCAAGACCAGATCTGGGTTTACAGAAACCTGATTGGGAGCCACATTATAAGACTAAAAATAAAAATTGTTACCAGATAGTTAAAGTGAATGTATGCCCTTGTCTTGACTCTTGATTTTCACATTCTTGATTCCATGATACTATCTATTCAGTTCTAGAAGACTTTTTATCTTGTCCTTGGCCTGATGCAGACATTGGTTTATTTGGTGTCGACATTGTATCCGACTGAGATCACATCCTTTGCATTTTTTTCACTTTAGGTGCATAACCCTTGTTGTGACTGAACAAACAGTATGTAGTGAGAGCAAAGGCCTTCTTATTATTTAGGAAACATTTTTCTATAATAGAGCAAAAGTCATATGGGTACTGGGGTTCAAATCTTTTCAACATCCATTGACCCTACAAAGCCACCTATTTCCCATAAGTCATGTGGCTACCTTCCCACTCTGCTTAAAATAAATGTATCAATTAAAATTTCCCATTTCGATTAAAAAACCCTAACAATTTAACCTAAGCACATCTGATTACTGCACCCTGTATCTAGGTCTTAATAACTGAGTTGCACTGCACTCTGCAGATGTATCCTGGCAGAGTTTTATTTGCAAAATACATGATTTTTTGCCAGTGTATCGCTTCAATTTTTTAATCAGAGTCATATATATCAGTATAGATCTGGGGGTTCCACAAATGTAGACCTGGTGAGATTCATGTAAGAAGTTAAACACAAAGTGGAAAAGAAGGAAACAAAGGCTTTTACATGATTTTTTTTAAGACTTAATAATCTGAAGTAGCTCTTTTTCTGCTGTTAATTTACTGAAGTTAGATTGTGGAAAGCAGTGAAAATAAAGTCATACTTCTCTTAAGCTTTCTTCATATTTTGCTTTGTACTCATATCTCACACTAATATAACTTCTGTATTGCTGTGCATAACTTGCTTACTAAAACAATGAATTCTCCTTGAGTACAAGATTTGTGTAGCATTTTCATGGTCAATTGCTTTTAATATTAGAACAAAGATGTCTTAGTGGTGCAGGATGGCAGTAGTCACTGAAGAATACACTGCCTTTCCTTACCATCATGCCTATTCTAGCCATTTTGTCTAGAGCCAAAGAGGAAAAAAAAACCAGTGAAGTTCATTTTCTCAGTTTCTCCTATTTTTAAGAAAGACAAGGAATAAATAAATAAGATAAGGGAGTGGTGAAAGGTGGTGGTAAACTGGTGACAGGAAGTATTCGTAACACAGGACCTGTAATACTTTAGGAAATTCATCCTTAACAGTACAGTGTCCCTCAGAGATTCTGAATGGACTCAGCTGGGAAAAAAGATTAGGAGAAGGTGAAGGAATGATTCTTGCTCTAAGGTCTGTTTGGGAAAGTACTTCATTCTTGTGTCTAGAGTCTTCCTGGTAATGTGCTCCAAAGCTCTCTGGTTTTTATGAAACCTAGATCAAATCACTCTAGTGAGGCTGTGGGTTCACCACCCTTCCTGCATCATCTTGCATCACTTTTCTGATGGATGCTATAAGACATATTACAAAAAATAAAAAGTTTTAAAAATGTGTATTAGGTAGAATGGGCTGAGATGAGTTGGCTGGAGCTAGAATAACAAGATGTTATTCCAGAAATAGGTGATACAACAGGGAGGAATTTCATAACCAGGAAGTCTTTTAATAACAAAGGCGGCAGCCACTCTAGACAAGCCATTGATTCTTCGTTTGTTTTGCACTAAATAAAGACTCCTTAGACTAGTGTATTAAGAGAAAGCAACAGAAGTTTATCTACAACTGGAATCAGGGTTGCTACAAATGCAGGTTTTTGAGATTCTGTATTTTCTATTACTCTAGTACTGTTAGCCTGATAATATTGTTAAGAATAGGGTAGGATTTCTTTTTTATGTTTATTTTTATATATACACATTTTAGCACTTTATTCTGACTTCTACTGCTACTACTCACAGATATTTACCTTAAAACTAATACATACATATTTAATCTGTTTCTCTATGAAGATATCCTAGCAGTGAAACATGTCAACCAGGGTCAGGTACTTTGCCCCAACAAAGTCTTTGGATCAGTATAGGATGCATGTGCCCCAAAGAACATGCTTAGAGAAGACAGTTGGCAAAATGAGTCTGCCTTCCAAGCCCCAAAAGATAGAGTAAGATGAAGTGTCAGACTACACTTGAGGCTGGAGGTAGCAAGCATAGGTCTATGAACTACAGATGAGATGTTATCTGAGTGAAGTCCAGATGTCCAGAAAGCCAAGTCCAGTGGCTAAAAGCTGCTGTGCTTGCACCTTCTACTGGTTTTATATATTTGATCACATGGTAGTTCTTTGTATCTGTCCTGCATTCTGTGATTTGTTATTTAAATGCTGAAGCATTTAGTACTCAAAGCTAATCATTGTGGAATTCCTCTGGTTCATTCAGTAGGCCATATAACTTTGATTTCTGGATTTGGATGTTTCTCAGCTAATACTTTCTCCTCTGTGAGAGACGTATTCTCTGGCTGATAAAAGTCAGATCCCAGTATGCCTACCTGAGTAGCTTGCTTATCATATATGCAACCAAGCAGCATTTCAGGTTGTGCGAGTGCACCTCACTTATTTATTACTTATAGCACATTTAGATCATGGTTAAGACAGCTAGACTTCTTGCTTTTCAAACCTGCATATTACCACCTCATCTGCACACAGGATATAGGCACCCAAAGCTATTGAAATATGATGGGATTAAGAAGCATGACATTTTTAGACTTTTGAAACTACAGACCATAACTGAGTCATGAGCTGTGTACAACTGGGAGCATCATTTTCACATGTCACAACCTAATTTTTTGTGTCTGCACTGATACAAAAGTAGGCCTATCTTTCAAAGACACTAAGCTCTGATTAGACACACACAGAAGTTAATGAAAATCTTGACCTATTATTATTTGAGTGATTTTATTCTGTACTTCATTGTTCTAACCATCATATAAACACAGACAAAAGATATATTCCTCCCCAGACAGCTTATAATGTCAGTAGCTTTTTCTGTGCAAACCTGAAAACATGTTACTTATATATAAAGTTTACAAATGTAATTTTATGTATTCAGATGATTAACTATTTCTGCAGGGCTACTGAGAAAACATTTATAAGAAATATCTAGGTCTCCTTATGAAAGAAATCTGAACCAAACCAGATTTGTATGCAGAGTATTGTTAGGATCATTGTTATAAATAATGCAAACTTCTTCAATGTGAATATACTGTACACAGAAAGCTCATTTTCCTTGTGCGCTGCTCAGGCCAGTTATCACAAATGCATAAAATGTAAACAAGATGTATTATAATTTGGTTAGGATGAACAGTGAGGATTTTATGTCCTATTAGTTTTTTAAATGCAATACTTTTATTGAAGTTGATCTATCCAGCCTCCTATGATCCTTGTTAGATGCCTGTAAGATTGAAAATGAGTAGATGTCCAGAGTAACAACACAACTGTTTATATTATGCTGATGCCATGCTATGTTAGAGCCACAGATAGAAACAAATGATTAATTACATCAGAAATATTCCTTAGGCATCAAATTATTAGACTGGATTGTTTTAATCCGTATTATACCTGGAGCTAGATTTCAAAAGACCTCAATGTTTAGTGTGGTTTCAGTGCTGCCTTCATGTTTATATTAATTTATTAAATCTCAGCTTTTGGCACCAGCCAGGATTACATGCAATGGGCAAAACTCTCTCCACACTACTGGAATATGGTTGTATTTTTGCTGTCTTCTAGAGTAATACCCTTATACCCTGAATTTTATGTCTGCCAAAGAAAGTCAGAAGGGGCCGTATGGCTACACAAAGTGCACTAATGCACAGTTAGGAGAAGGGAAGAAGATGCTTCACCCACTTCCTACTCAGTTCAGGAAATATTCCTGCCTTCTCAAACATCCCTAAGCATGGCACAGCTTTGCACTATCACAAAAGCTTATGCTTGCTTTTATAGACTTGTTTAAGTCCTTTACTAACTTTTGGAATGGCTTTCTCATCCCATAATTGAAATATTCAATTTTGCCTTTAATGTGTCTTGTTGTTGTACCTTCAGCTGAATGGGAGACAGATTTATAGTAAGAGAGACAAATCCTACTTCCAGGTGATGGCTTTTTTTTTGATGGAGAATTGCAGATTCATGCCAGTGAATGTACTTATCTCATGTGAGTGATGTAAGAAAAGCATTGACATAGGAAGCTTTACACAATATAGATTTAATGTATGCTTCAAAGGGCAAAGGAACATTTTGGTTTTGAATGCTATGTAAATGTTTTTGGCTTCATTCTCAATTTCATCTGTAAAACGCAAATTTAAGATCTGCATTTCAGAGAACTGTCTCCTACAGTGGTCACATAGTTAAAGCAGGAGATAGAAATGGGAGGTTCCCTGTTACTGATGTGAAAGAAGGTGATTGTGGGTTTGCATGAGCTAGAGATGAATTTGTGCCTAAAATGAAGGACAGCTGCAAAAACATCACCAGCTTTCAGATGATTCTTACTAAATCTGCAGATAGGCTTCTTTAATGTGTTATGGACCATGTAGCTGTTGATTCCTGATGTGAAAGTGCCTAACTCCTGTTGCTCTGTAGCATCTTCCTGCTTTGATGCCTGGCAAAATAAGATTACCTCATTAGGACTTTAGGATGGAAACCTACAATTTCTTCCATATTACCTTCACTACTAGAATTTCACCCTCTAATCAATCTATAGGTACTTTACCTTATGACGTGAAGTCCGAAGAGCATCTTCCTACCCAGAAAAACTATAAAGATTTGTACATACTATGATATTGCTAAGTGCTGTTCTGTGCAATGTCACTTTGTACATCTCAGCTATCAGGAAAATTGAGGGTCAATGCTCAGATGTTCTCTGAGATGTTGTTACCAATGCTAAATGTCCCATCATATTTACATTATGCCACCAGATGTCCTATTTAAATCACTGTATATACTTAGAGGAAAAAATATTGAGATGAAAAAGCTGATAAGAATGTAACTGTTGGGAAAAAGGTATTAAAATAATAACAAGCTGCACATTAATGGATAAGCAATATACTTTCCCCCCCCCCCCCCTATAGTTCTACCTCTATGTATTCACTAGAAGATTAAATGCTGTTAGCAGAAGAGCAGAATTTAATTGGTCTGATTGTGTAACACTATCACAGAATACCAAATCCTTTGTGTGCACTCTGCTGGAATTGAGACTACAGCTGCCATTGATTTGAACTGGGCCAGAATTTCAACTGCTATTCTTAATATTTCTCTCTCTTTTTTTAATGGATATAAATTGGTCACTTCTGACATCAGTTGGCATAGAAGGTCTTTCTTGGTTAAAATGTAAATTGTAGTGAGTGGAATAATAATAGAAATGAGACCTTTGTCTCTTGAAATTAAAGTGCTTGTAAAGCTGAAGCTGGCAGCTTTGTATATTACAGCCTGAGGAGATAATATACTGAATCATTCATTTCCTTTTCCTATTCTTTTTGCTTTCTTCAAAAGCACGTTCTGTTTCAAGTAATTTCAGTCCAATAATGAATATAACACTGACTGACTCACCGTCATACAAGATCTGCTTTGGGATATACTTTATCAAGTTTTCTTTATATGCAGTTAGAATACTGAGAAAAATAGGAAAAAGTAGCATGCCATGTGGTGAGCTTATGCTTCTTAATGTTTTTAAAATATTGGGTCTTTGTTTCATGAAAAACCCACCTGTGTATGCCTAGATTACTGTAATTTTGTTTTCTATCCCTCACCACCTGAATGAAGCAGCCTTGCGGAAGCTGAAATACAACTTAGAAACAACGTGACATATGAGTCTACTCAAGCCTATTAAAAATGTAGACTTTGTTCATTTTGAACACTGAAGTTCAACTGAGTTCAGCCACTTAAACACATTATAGGAGGTATCAGAAGCTCGAAGACATGACCAAGAAAGAAAGAGGGATGAATATAATGGTCTTAAGATGTTTCTTTTGGGGGTTGTGTGTCAAGGTTTTGGCCGCAAGGGGGCTACAGAGGTGACTTCTATGAGAAGCTGTTAGAAGCTTCCCTTATGTCAAATAAAACCAATGCCAGCCAGCTCCAAGATGGACTGATGGCCAAGGCCAAGCCCATCAGTGCTGGTGTTAGTGCCTTTGGCATAACATATTTAAGAAGGGGGAAAAAGCAAACCTTTGCAACAGCAACTCCAGCTGGAGAAAAGAGTGAGAATATGTGAGAGAAACAACTCTGCAGACACCAAGGTCAGTGAAGAAATGGAGAAGGTGCTTCAGGCACCAGAGCAGAGATTACCCTGCAGCCTGGGGTGAAGACCATGGTCGTGCCCATGGAGGTTAGCAGTAGAGCAGGTGGATGTGCTCGAAGGAGGCTGTGACCCTCTTTAAAGTCCATGGTGGAGTAGGCTCCTGGGAAGACCTGTGGCACTGTGGTCAGAGAGGAGCCTACACTGGAGAAGGATGCTGGCAGGGTTTATGAACTCATGGGGTATCCACACTGTTGAGGGGTGAGAGTGATAGACTGACTTTGTTGGGCACCTGGCATACAGCCAAGGTAAACCCACCACAGATGTGCAAAGTGAAGACCTTAATAACAGTCTTCAAACACATAGAGAGATGCTTAAGAGAGTAGTCTGCATGTAAACCCTAGGGAAATATAATTGGACTTAAATTTGAGGAAGGACAATTCAATTTAGAAAATAAGGCTTCCAATAGTAAGGAGAAACAATGAACAGGTTAGTGTGTAGCATTTCTAGCATGGTTGATAGAACAATTTACAAATGCATTAGTTGGGAATGTCATAGTCTTAATTGATCCTGTCCAGGAAAGGGAGATGGATTACATGATCCATTCAGATCCTTTCTAGTCCCATTAATCTAAGACTTCAGGTCCAGCTATAGACAATAAACTGGGAACAATCTTATTTCATCAAATGCAGCTTTAAAATTATTTACAACACATCTGTTCAGACAGCTATGACACTATGAGTGAGTTTAACATGAAAATTTCTTAGATTAGATTTTTTCATTTAAGAATTCAGTTTCATAAACTGAAATAAAACTCAGTAATGCTAAATGAAGATTATGCTAGCACATCTCAAATCTGCATAAAACATTAGTACTCAAGATTTTGTGATGCCTTTGAAACTAAATGATTGCTGTTGAAAATTCTTATAAACTCAGCAGACTTTTTAAAGTAACTGTGACTTGATTCTCTAATGGGCACAGTGCTTGAGAGAAAATGGGCTTTAGAGCGAGAAGGAAATGTTTTTTTGAGACTTAACAGTTATTTTATTGAAACTGCCAATAAAAGAAAGTAGTTGATACGGAATTATGTGAAATGACACGGTGAAGGGCTTTCTGTGAATTTTTTCCAAACTGAAAATAGTGTATTTTAGTCAGTTGAAACTGATCATAAATTGAATTTTGAGCTTATTTGTCACATAAAAACTACATTTTGACCTTGCAGGGGTGATTAAATCTCAGTCTCTTAAAAGGAGTCTTTGATGATACATAGAGAAAAGTATGTAAATTCCAGTAATAAATGTGGGTAACTGTCCCATAGGAATAGGGTAAAGAAAATAAATGAGGAGTATACCAAAGCAATCCCATGCATGTGAAAATAATCTGAATTGACTATGGATTTTTTAAGACACAAAATGATAATGCTGTTTTCTAAACAAATGCACCACCTGAATGAAATCATATAATTCTGAATTGAAACACAGAAAGGTTTGCAACTGAATTGATTTTGGTTTAGAAATTCATCAGCTTCCTTCGCACAGGGGGAGAATCTGGAATGTACCTGTGCCTATGCAGGACATTTATCAATTATGGAGAAATATAAAAAAAGCAATAATATAAATCATACTGTAATATTTTGTTAAATCTCTAGGAGGTTTTCATGATGTGATATTTGAAGAAGGAATTCTCATGGTTATGGGAGTCACAGCAGTAGAGATCATAGAATCAAGAGAATGGTTTGGGTTGCAAGGCACCTTAAAGATCAGATAGTATCTTATGTAAAACCTGAATTACCTATGCAGTGGAATACTAGGTAGAAGGTATAGAGTTTACAGTAGATTTGGCCATCTGGTTTAGGCATAGTATAAGCATATCTGTAAAGGAAGGCCAGACTTTTAGAACAAAATATGCCAGAATGGTTTACATCTTAAAACAACAGGGAAAGCTAATGCAGGTTATGAAGGCAAATTTGTTGGTGAAGGCAGTGTAATTGGGAGTTTTCTTATAGGTGGATAAGGGCAAGTTCATTGTGTACTCTACTAATTTACAAGATATAATCTAGTTTGTAAGGCAATCTGTATTTGGCCAAGCTAAGGAAAGGAAAGTACTGAAAGTGGAGATTACTTTGCACATGTATACCAAATTAGAGATTTCCAGTGTTATCCCTATGTTTTGAGAACAAGTGTGCTTTACTGACATGATTACTAAAATAACTTGGGTTGTTCTTAGAAGTTGGGTGGAACTTATGAGGAATACAGATAAAACAAAATAATGACTTTCATATTAAATTCTTATATAAGAATCCATATGTTCTGACTTTAATAAATGCCTAATATCTGTAAAACTTAGTCAGAGGTTGATTAGGTTATGACCATCTGCATGTTTTGCACTACTGGATCTGCACAGAGTAGATGGCTGTTTTTTTTAGAGAGAATGAAACATATAGGGGAACATAGTTCAAGTTATCACAGGTAAGAACACAAACTGGGAATGATACCTGCACTGATTTGGAAGAAAGCTTGACAGGCTGTGGATTAAAGCTTTCCCTTGGATTTAAAAAAGGCTAATGTTATTGTTTGACTTGTGAGCACTTTTGTTCATTTCAGAGCATCATGGCATGCAAAACCATGTCCATTTTGATTCATATTTGTCATATGATTTGTTCTTATAAAAACATTTCCAATTTACATGGACAACTGATGTGAGATAACATCCATGAGCAGATGTAGAAAGAAATGTCTCAAAGTTCAGCCAACTAGATTTGCCCTGGAGTGTTATTGAGAGTAATAGAAGAACCCCATGAAAAGTTAGAGCCTTATAAAATACAGTGGAATGTATTTCATATTCACGAACTATAGTGACAATACAGCACTGTTATGAAATAGAAATGGTTCAAACATTCTGTAAGAGCCTGGCGATTGTGTGCCTCAAACTTTACATGGTGATAAGGTCTGGAGGGGAGAAGTCTGTGCTCCCTCTTTGGCTCCTTGCAGATATGTTTTAACAAAAGGAAGATAAGTTCTGCATAGGTGGGACTCTTGTCTTCTGAGTGCTCCTGATGATTGCACCATGGGGGAGGTGGATGTTGGGCGCCACACTACCTCTAGGTCATGGGGCTTGTGCAAATCAACACCACTTGCTGTGGAAATTGGGAATAAAATACAGATATCTCAAGGTTATAAAGGGACAGAAAAATATTGATCGTGGTGCACCCTCCACCGAAGACTTGGACTGATCCAGTGAGACATCGCTGGATCCACTGGTGGCGATAACCTTTTCTCCTTATCTTTCTCTCTCTCTCTCTTACTCACTCTCTCACTCCCCCTATCTTTTCTGCTTTTCTAATAACTCTTTCTTCCTTTTCCTTGAAAATGAGTTATGTCATAAAATAATCACCTATGAAAATAACACCTTTACCCTCACTGTATATTGATTGTTTCATTAGGGAGAACTAATAAATTGTTTGTTACCGTTCTTTGGAGTCATTGTTGTGACTCTGCCTCTCCAGTGCCCCTGATGTGCAGAGACAGCCTCTTTCAGGGAATCACAAAGATTCACCTCCCTCATTGTCCACTGAGTGGGATGAAACACATTCTTAGAGTTTTACCCTGCCAATATTGACTCACTATTGTACCAGTAATTTTAATCATGTACTTGTATATGTGCAGGATTGGATCTTTAATCCGTATTTATATTCTTGTTAGTCACTGGGTAAAATCAAAGACGCATGTGAAGGGAAGAAATCTGTCAGGTATAGTGTTACTCCAAAGGTGTACTGCATTGGAAAGTTTGAGGAAAATTGGTTCAGTGATTTTTGAGTTAGCCAAGCGTTTTTCAGCTGTTAAGAAAATTGTTTCAGTTATTTCATGCTCGGGTAACTCAGTCTTGTTTAAAAACATCAGACCTGGTGTGCATGTAGTCTTAAAATAGAAATCTGTATTCTGCTTTGAGAGAAAGAAGTTGACTTTGAAATATTAGAGGTAATAATGATAAAACAGTCAGGAAGGGGGTATTCCCTCATCTTCCTGTGGAAGAGGACTGCAGCATCATTTGCTCCCTCCAATCTTTGCCTACGTGAAGGTTGCCTACAACTTCAGAGAGGTCTACCAATATTTCTTGTGAGCAAATTCAGGCTAGCGGAGGATGGATTTCAAAGGTGGGGCTGAACTGTTTTTATTTGACCTGATTGAACATGCTGTGAAAGGTAACTGTTGCTGGACTTGATCTATGAAGTTCTGATCTGAGCTGTACCTGATACTACACTGTATGTGAAACTACATTGCCTTTTGGATATTAAGCTAGTTCTTAAAGACCTCAGACAGGTCTCAACACTTCAATACTGATTGAAGAACCACAATATCCTATTATTCAGGAGAGAAACAATTCTACTTTTTTTTTCACAGTGTCAGTTTCTTGATAGAAGGGCTTTCTTTTAATTAAATTTTTTTTCTTCTTTTTTTAGTGTGTTTGGATACTTCTTTTGGGATGTAGTGTATTCACACTATGTGTCTTTTTATTTTTTTCTTACATTTATACATCAAGCATTTTTAATTGATATTTTCTTGATATTTTATTGTTTATACCTTTTTGTTGTTAGCTACTACCTTGCAAAATAATTATGCTATGGGCAAAAAATATGTATCCTGCGCTAAGCCAGAGGTTTTTCTCAGAAATACCTTCTCAGAAGGTATGCAGAAGGTTTGATAGCATTCTTTTGCTTTCCTGGGCTATGCATGCAAATGAATTTGAGTATTCTAGTGGTGGAACTGTTTACTGAAATGCTATTCTTAGAAGGGAAGTTAAACAATACATTTATGCAAGAAGAAGTTTCGCTTTAATCCTCACTATTCAAGAAATAAATTTAGTGTCTCCACACAGAAAAGACAGGTAAGAAGTCTTCAAATCTATTTGTTATTTTTGTCCTATTGCTCATCCAGCCTCTAAGTATTTAATTTCATGGACTGTCCTAAGGCTGATATGATTTGTCTAGTTAGAAACTCTAAGTGGAACCTTCCCTTAAACCCATATACATACAACTAACAAAGTTTAGGAAATTTCCTAAGTATTACCTGCTTTGGGAATAACCATGTCCATTTGTTGTCTTTGAACACATTTCCAGCTGGCTTCATTGGATGATTCCCAGCTCTTTAAATGTCAGCTTCTTACTAGTACGTAGTAAGTCTGTTCCAATCTACCTTTCCAGGACTAATCCCTATCGGAATTAATCATGATTTTGTAAACATATAAGAAAAAAATTGCTATTCTTCAAGACTACATAGTGAGATACAAATTGGTAAATAAGTTGTCTTCACAAAATGGGACTTTTTATAACTATAGATACACCAACTTAGTTTGTAGATAGTGCATATGGTGAGTGATACAGTAATGCCATACTCTGCTAAATATAGCTGGGCAAAGGAGATGTACTATAGTAACTGTAGGACGTGAAAATTTAATCTTCCTGTTTTGTGCACATAAACTCATTTAGGGCCAGCTATAAAACTTATACTCAAATTAATAAAGTACTTATTTGTACTACGTATAACTTCAGTGAAACTTCATATATGAAGTCCCTACCACCATGGGTCTGGGTTTTTTATCTATTGCACATCCCACATCATTAATCTAATGCAATTCTCTTCCAGCACCTCACACTTCCAAACAGGATATGGAACAAAACCAAGCTTTTGGAAACTTTTTGGAAACTTTAGGTAGATATTATATAGGTCATCTGACTCATAGTTTGGAAACAAGTTTCTGTAATGTCTGGTACATGCAGGTGACTCACTGGGGGTTGTAAAAATGACCCAGCTGTGGGTTGCCTTGAGACTTGATTTATGCAGAGATGACTCCTGGGGAGGTCTGTAGATAGCTCAGCCCTGAGTTATCCATAAACCGCAAACCAAAGAGGGCAGTGCTGCACCATCCAAATAAACCGAAACCTGAGCCGAGCCTTGAAATCCCTCAACAAATAATGCTCCCCAAGTCTTAGTCCAAACCATTATAAAGTTGCCTGAAAAAGTAGATAAAGAGAACCTGGAGGGTTTCAGTGTTGGTTTCAGCCAACAATCTTGTATCCAGATGGTATAATTCACTCAGGCACAGTTTTTCCCAAAGTCACGTAAATCAGGAGATAAAACCCCTAAAGTTTGGCTTAGGGACTGGGAGTCACCACTCCAACACTACATCATGCCTGTTTGGAGACTTTGCCCCCTTGGTTGGAACACTGGTCAAGGTCAATTTTCTGGGATTGAGAGCCCTCACCTGAAGGGGTAAGCGAATATTTAGCGTGCTGTGCATTTCTACAGGTGGGTGATTAACCAACACATATAATATTTAGGGCACTTTTGAGGTTATAGTGCATTCTTCCATTATATCTGTGAAAACCTGCAATAGTAGCACATTAAAACTGTAAGTGAAGCTCAAATAAAGGGCTTGCTTGACCCTTTCAGTTAAACATGTGAGTGAAGTGCAAATGGATCCTTTGCTTAGCCTTGCAGTCTAGTCTCTTCTCACCACAGGTATTTGTACCATCTTTGGTGCTACTACATATCTATCTCACGCATCTGTTTTAAGTGACAAGTGTCTTTGTGATTTTGTTCAATAAAGAGGGATTTACTCCTTTTCCAGTGGGTTTGTTGCATAAACAGCCAAAGTATGTGCTCTAGAATATTATGTTAAGAAACATACATTTCAGTTGACTATTTTGGGAAGCAAGCTTGGCTCTCGACCCATAAAGTAAGTGGTGTGAATATATGCTTTTATTTAATGAAAATCTTGAGGAAAATGGCAGAAGTATGGCTTGGCACTAGAAGCCCTGTAGTCTCCTGTCCTGAACAAAATATAACTCTACAGCCAACACCAGAAAGACATGCCCATGGTTTCATTGATTAGCAGCACATCTTGAATCCTAACACTTGATTTGAGCAACTGGCCCTTCACTTACTGAGAAGAGAAGAAACTTTTTGTGTCAGTGTTGGTTTTTTTTGTTTGTTTGTTTTTTGTTTTTTTTTCTTTGTTTTGTTTTGTTTTGTTTTTTTTCCTCAGGAAAAATTTGACTCTCATGTACAGAGAACAAAGGAAGGGTGACATAAGTATATATCTAAACAAGTCATTCTCATTCTGCTGCATAGGGACACATCTGGCTTTTTCTTTTTGCTGAATGTCTCAGAGACAAACTGATCTACTTTACCCATTTTGGAGAATATGGCAGTCCTTGAGCAGCCTTGTAATTTAAATGGGAGTAATCATGAAGGAAGATAATAATCAGTGGGATTAAAAGCATCAGACTGGCCTTAATCAGTATGGTGAGAGCTGGGAAAAGAGAAATAACAACAAAAACATTCATCATGAGATTAAACAATGGGTAGTTTGTTAAAAAAAAAAAAAAAAAATTAAATCAGTTGTGCACTCCCTAGTCAGAAAACTATCAAAATGCACTCAGTGCTTAGGTTTCTTTATTTTATTTTATTTTTTTTTCCCTCTCCCCACAGTGTAGTCCATATACAGCCAATCTGTGTGGTTACAGACAGCTGAGAAAATTTAGAACAATTTCAGCTTCAATGCTCAAATTGTTTTTCTATAGGCCAAGTAGTTTAAAACAGCTTTACCTCTGGTCCCAAGTGTTGCTGAGGCAGCAAAGTCTCTGTGAGACCCCACAAATCAGCAGGGAAAACTGCTGAAGCAAGAAAAATCTTTAATTGTGCAACCAAAAATACTAACAAAAAAATCAGCCGAGCAGGATTTTTTCCCAATTAAATGTTTCTGTGTTCCCATCAAGGAACTTGTGAGGTTTTTTGTGATTTTTCAGTGGTACTTGGCTCTTTGAATAGTTATCTTGGACCTATATTGTGGTGAATCATTACCTGCTTATTGGAAATAACATAGTGGGGAATCTGGAACAAACCATGAAATTCCATATGAAAGACATTTTAAATGTCTGCTAAGTACTTCAGATTTGTGTGACCACTGAACAGGGCAGTAAATCAAGATCATTTTCTGGTGCATGGGTGCCCAGATCATTGCCTGTTATCACAACCTGCCACGGGCATCAGTGAAAGCTTCTGAAATGAATGAGAACAGAATGATGATGGCAATTCAGTAATGGGTCCATACAAGTTGGAGACTGGGAGCAAAGGTGAGACAGAGAGAAGGATGTGTCACAAGTGCTGCGTCTTCATTGCTCATTTTAGAAAGAATGAGGAAAGTCCAGTTTCTGTGACTTCTAATCTATGAACAATGAATTCACTTCTCTCATCTCCAAGAAAATTTGTGGAAAAGTTACCAACTGTTTTAGACAAAATATAACAATATAATAAGCAACAGCGTGAATAAAACTAATTGTAGTAAGGTCATATAGATGTGAATTTGTGCACTCCCTGATGGCATAGAAACTCTTGAAAGCCTACAAAAAGAAAAATATTTAATAGAGTATTTAATTTATTGAAAGTATTTTTGAATAAGAGTGTGTTTCTGAAGGTGGTAAAAATGCTTTTAAAATACCTTGATATATTGATTGGTAGAGTTAATTTTTCACCTGCACATTGTTATTTAATGTTGCTGGCTGTCTCAGTTAATGTGTTTCCTGAATATGAATATTTAATAGTCTTGTATAGTGATCATTATGTTATTTTAAGCTTAATAAATTGTTTAGACCCTTCAAGCCTTTCATAGAGGTGTTTTTGTAATGTAAATGTAACAAAAGTAACCTACTGTTTAGCTGCTAGTCAACCTTGGTGTCACTGTAAGTGGATTTCCGGTAGGCATTTCAGAAGAAATGGATAATTTTTCAGAGGGGAAGGGAGCTTCTGGGAGGTCAGAAGTGGAGGTCTATCAGCATCAGACAGTGTCAAAACAGAGAAAGGAACTATTTGGTGATAGAGTGACATGAAGTCTCTGCTGTTCCAAGAGGATTTTTTAGTTAGATCAGATGGCTCACTGTATGTAAGCATGAGGGAGGTTTTTAAAGGTAAAATGAAATGTTGGTATATAGACAAATAATAATAGCCATGAATATATTTGGGATGGAAACTAGAGAACAATTTTTTATCATCTGAAGAGTGGGTGAAGAGTTCTGAGGGATTTCAAGGTAGATCTTGCTCAATTTGTTTGTTGCCTTGGACAGCAAGAGACCAGACTTTATGATCCTGGTTGTCCTCTCAATTCCATCTTGTGTTTGAAAGATTCACATCTGAAGATTCACATCTGTGCAAACAGCAAATAGTGTTAAAAATATTTAGAGAGAACATGAGATATACAAAGGGATTAAAATTTGAACTAATTTATCAAAATAAAGCATAGAAGATGAAATTAAACTCCCACAGTTTTAGATGACGTGTCTAGATGTCTACATCTAGAAGTGATCCCTGAACGGTTGAGAAACAGACAGTTTCAGGGTCTCATTTATCTAACCTAATATAGATACCCAATTTAGAAAAACAGTAATCATGTCATAGAAATGGCTGTTTTTCTCCATTTGCTATAAAAGTAGCCTTGGATAATTCTGCAAGTTTTTATTTTGTAGAAGTCTAAACTGTGATTAGACAGAGTTTATCCAGAATATTTTTTCCAACACAATTTGGTTCTTTATTCTAGTGTTATGATGGATTTTTCTTATTCTGATTCATCGAACAAATATAGGTAAATATTAAATTGTTTAGTGGAATTGAAGAAAAAATGGTATTTAGGAGGGGCATTGCACTTACTCAGATTAAAGCTGTGATTTAGATATTAGAATAGCTTCTTGTCCCTTCAGATGCTTTATCTCATTGCAAGAGAAAAACTTTTCGGTTATATATATTAAAAAAAAAAAAAAAAAAGACATATCAACAAAGCAGTGAATGCTTCTTTAAAGTTCATAGAAAAATTCTGTTTCAGAGCAGTAAATACACTGTGACATTGAAAAAAACCACATCAACCCACCTCTTCCTATCAAAGGTTCATCTTTGCAAGCTAGGCTGATAATTGAACAGGTGGTGATGTGATAATGGATCAGATGGGTCAACAAGATGAGGATTTACATGAAAAGCAAAAGTATGAAGATTTTGAGGTCAAAATTGCTTCTTATATGAATCTGGTAGAAAATCACTTGAGTGGTGATCATTCATCTATCAAACATTTAGCAGCTACTCAACTCAATGGAAAAAATCTAAAGTAATTGTATGTCAATCGGAAAGGGTATAAATAAAGATAGAGCAGAAATAGCTGGGTATTTCAAAAGTCTGAATAGAAAACCTACTGAAAAAATAATAAAGACTTAAAAACCACTTTCAGATGCCAAGAAATTCTTTCAGCATGCCGAGGTCTTCAGTATGTTGCAGGGACACAACAATAGTTGCTTACATTCTTAATTTATGAAGAGATTCACTATAGGGATGGAACTTTCTTATTCCATATTGAATCAAAAGATCAATTCTTCTGATTCCAGAAGGTAGATGCTGTTATAGATCCTTCCTTATTTGTCTCTGTATCTGTATTGATTACATTTTCTATTCTATACATGCTCAATACACTATACACTCCTGTGAGAAGCAGAAATTACCCTTTGTGATTTCTTTAGTATTTGCTGACATTGTGCTATTACAGCATAATACTGTAAGATTTTTGCATTCCTCAGGGGATCAGTTGAAGTCTCCTGGTTCTCAGGATGTACTGGAAATGGATTATTTAGATTTCAGACATGTATTCCTTGGGGGAGCATTGAAGTTGTCTGCTTCTGTAGAGCTTTTCTGGCAGTTTGAAGGGGACTAGTATGGAAAAAAAAAACCCCACCTTTGGGAATTGCTGTTTGAAATAGCAGCAGCAGTAACTTATGGGGCTGGCCTCCTATCATAGTGCAGATTTTGGAAAGAGTCCTAAAGTCCAGGCCAATGCAGTAAGCAGATCAGCTGAGAAAAGTTTGGTACAATCTTCTGCATTTCATACACAGTAGTTGCTATCTGTGAAGCATTAGTGCAGGACTGTGAAAGAAGTAGCATGGAGAAAGGTCACACCAGTCTATACAGGCTTTTTATGTCAGTGAAGATGGTGAAACATCTGTTTTTTGATATGGCATTTAGTTTAATTTAGATAGTCCTCTTCAGACTCAATAGCACAGTTGGCTTTTCCTAGAGTCTCTTGAGAAAAGCAAAATTTTACATTTTCACCTGGAACATTTTCCCATCAATACTGTTCATACCCTACACTTCTGTTTTGACTTGTAAAATCTATCTGTCTATCTATCCCTCAACCTCCTTGGTAGATTACTGCTGTTCTATTAAGCCTTCTTGGGCAGTTCCTATCTACTATCTATCTTATTTATAGTGTGTCCCTTGTTCTAGTGGACACAAGTACAGATTTCATATCCTCCTTCTCTGACTCCTCACCCCAATGATTTCTGCCCACTGTTCTCTACCCTTCTCCTCACTCCCCTATTTCCCTCCTTTCTTTCAGGAATGTTTGTTTCACTGCAGCTAAAATCACAACCTGTCACAGTCATATCATGGTTTCTTCTCTGGTCTTTGGACCTCATATACATCTGTATTCCTTCAGAAATATGTTTCTAAAACTGCTCTTTCACAGGTGAATTTCCTTCTTCCAGGATTGCCATCTTGACAAACTTTGTAGGAGTTTGGGATTTTCGGGTGCGCAGAACTGAAAGCTCACAATCATCACCTATGGTGGTGAGCTCTTTACCTTGCTATCATAGGGACCCATAGCAAATAATCACTTTACAAACCAATTGATTTTACAAGTCATTCAATTATCATCATAAAATATTAATGGAAATGACTTTGAGGGGAGCACATCAAGGCTGTGACTTCACAACAGTGCTGTCTCATGATTCTAAGTCTGGCATTGGCATTTAACATGGCTAGTTGAACCAATGTTGAGTGTCTGTTCAAGAAATTAGATTTTATTCATAATAAATGCATTAGAAATATTTGTAAGGGTCAGAGATCTGGTAAATAAGTAGATTTGATTTATTGAAACTAGAGTATCTACTTGTTCTCCCTTAAGTACATTCTTTTTCTGGTTTTAAAATGCTTTGCCCAGTGATGTCCTGGTGTGTGACAGCAACACTCAAAATAAACACTAATAATAATTAGCTGCTATTTTTATCGACAATGAGCTTACTTTTGTGATCTGTTTTTAATGATGATTTAAAATTGTAACACTTGATAGCATTGCCAACTCAGTGAAAAAATTATTTAACTCATATTAAGAAATCAGTTGATTAAATTTTTTTGAAAAGTGCTGTCAAATATGTTCCAGGCACAAACCCTTTGAAAGACAAGTGCCTTCTTAAGAGAAAATTCTGTTGCTAGGAGACCATAACCATAAAGTTTCAGGATAAAGTATTTTTTATTTTAAATAAAAAATGTTGATTAATGAACATGCTTAACAGGAAAAGAACAAAGCTATCACAGCTATCTCTATTATATCAAAGACCAGTTAAAGCATTCAATGGATATTTTAAGAAGGGAGTATAAAGAGGAGGTCTTCAAAGGAATTTTAGCCAAAGTTATAGAACCAAGGCATCCAAAGCATGCTGGTATGACAAAAGTGCCCAAGTATCTGTAGGGGATATTAAATCTCACATTTGAAGCTTTAAACTTATCTCCATCAGCATTGAAAATTATATTTGCCTTGGGAAAGAGAGAATCTTCCATTTCTTTTTTTTCCAAACAGAAAGGTTTGAATGAAATGGTCTCTTGAAATTTCTTCTGGTCCTGTCCATCTGGGATGTTTCAGAATTCTGAAACTTCTGGTGCTGGCTCATCAGTGAGGGGTAAATATTGGGCTTCAATCTACTGTGGAAATTCCTAAGTATGTCAGCAAAAACTACTGATGTACAAACTTAGAAATGTTTAGAATACACATAAATAATTCCAGTCTCATAAGGGAGAGACTCTCAGCTAATGGTAACTGAGAGTCCAGTATTGATCATCTTAGTTTCACTGAGTAGTACCTTCACAAGCAAAAAGACTACAGAAGTCTAAGTTTTGGTTGGTGTGGTGTTTTTTGTTTTGTTTGGTTTTTTTTGTTTGTTTGTTTGGTTTTGTTGTTTTGTTTGTTGCAGCACAAATACAGGCATTAAAATCTGGCCCCACTGGCTCAACATTTGTCTAGTTGTTTAATCCCACAGGTCTTGATCTAGTTTATGACTGCTGAAAATTGACTCGAGTAGACTAATTAATAAGTTCATTATAGTATCAAAGAGCAAGAAATCTTTAAAATGGGTATTTCTGCAAGGATATCAAGTTGCTTTCTGATAACTAGCAACATGAAACAAAATGCAGACCTCTTCAAAGAGAGTTACATGTCTTTCAGCTCAAAAATTTTGTGACTGTTTTCTGTAGACGTGCACACTTTGAAAAGGATATTCTCAGCAGGTAAACTTTGGTTTCTTGAACTACTGAAAGCTCCTGGTTATGTAAAGGATATCCCAAAACAGAGGCAGAGGAAGAAAAGAGAAGTACTATTAAGAATACTTCAGCTATTGCAACCTGTGCAAAGAATAGGACAGGGCAACTCAACTAGGAACATTCTGAAACACCAGAATGAAAATGTTTCAACTATCATATATGTTTAATAGCTTTAATTGGTAAGGTTTTCTTGGGAGGCATCACCCAAGCAATTCACAGCTAGTCATCCTCTATCAGATGTTTCAGGGTACAGTCTTACAATTCAAATGAAAGGCAACCGTGAGACCTAAGCATCTTCCTGACACAGGCTGAGGTGTTCCTGCTGAGAGTGATGGTGCTTGGAATTGTTTAGTTGAAAGCTGAGGACTGATCCCTTGTTAACTGCAGACCTGTGCCATATTGCTTACTTGCAATTAGGGTAGGATAGACCAGACATATTGCAATTCTCCTCAAACTTTGAGGGGGACAAGGGACATGATGCATATTATTGTCATCTTTGGCTCAGAAGGGAATATGTGTATATTTCCACTAAACCACAGTGTATGTGTTGTTTGGAGGGCCTGAATTTGAATATAAATTGAATATATACATATTGAATATATATCTGTGAGATGTGGAAGTCTATTGTGGATAGCAGATTTACTGTTTGTTTAATGTACAGATATTTTTTACTGTGTTTCAGACTGATCACAAGGTTTTAGGGATGCCTTGAGTATTTATTTTACAGAAGCTAATACATTATTTTCTCAGAATTATTAACATATCCTTATCGGAAATTTGCATGAACTAATCCTTTAAAATGCTTTGAAAATTCCTGAATATATGAAAGTCTGACTTATGATGCTACAAAGAGTTAATCTCAAATACCAGACTACAGAGAGTAAACCAGAATTTATGTTTCTCTGAGTATATAATAATGCCTGCATTCTGTTATATTTGTATTTCAAAATATTTGGATTTTGGTTTCTAGAAACAAGTGAGAAAATTACTCTGTTCAGCAAGCAAAACCAAAAAGGAGATCTTTGCTCTGTTAAAAAAAAAAAAAAAAAGGTGCAAGAAGTATAATTCTTTCTCTGAGAGAGGCCTTAACACTTTACAAAAGAAAGGGATCATCTTGATCCATTTTTTAAAAAATGGTTTTTAAAAAAGGACAAGTAGACCTCCAAACCCTTATTAGCCCTGCATAAAAGAAGCTTAACAACTTCAACCAATTGTTTCCTACAATGTGAAAAACACCCAGACAAGTTGGGAATGAGAGCTAAATCAGATTGCTGACTGATAAGGATCCTTCCCAAGGCTAATAATAAAGGTTTACCACAGGCAAATTGCAGATTAAGCATTTTAAGCCTTTATTGGCTAGCACCAAGGAATCTGGCATGGTAATTCTGCAATCTGTAGCTGTTTGGGTAGCTATCACATATAATGATGAAGAAAGCACACAGACCTGGAAGGTATTTGAGGTGTTTTCTTCTGTAATGTAAGTGAGGCTTGGTCTCTATAGGAGTGGTTGCTCAGGATGGAGAAGAAATCCACTGGTTAAAGTAGTAGAGAAGAGCATGATGAGTGTGAGAGAAGGAGGAGAGGCACAGACTGAGAACATCGCTTTGCAGAAATAAGAATGGGGAGAGCTGTTTCCCTTCACAATGCTTGGCTGTACTGTTTGTTTAGCTCCTGTTTGGGGGATTAATGGGTCCCTACACAAACTATTTTTGAAAATGATCTGTGATGAGTGTTTGAAACCTAATAATTTACTTTATAGCTGCGTGTTACCCGCCGCACAATGGCTGCATTGCTCTGGGCTCTGTCAAGCAGCTGTTTGTGTAGTAAAGCAGAATGCATACTATAAAAACTTGCTTTTCACAAAATATTCAAAAGAAATGGAGTTTTCAGTGGACTTATGTGATACATCTTTATTTTGGCTTCATTATTTAAGAGACATTTTGCATGACTTGTAGCTTCTATGTGATAGCACTTTTCAAATCCAGTTACACTGAGTAGAAATAATCTTCAATGAAGGTGATATAAAAATGATTGATTGTGACTGGCTTTTCTCTTAAAAGAACCAAGTATTTTGATAGCCAATGAAAGAGAAAAGAGGAAAGAGAAAAGGCAGTTATTGGCCCCATACTTTTCTGCATGACCTCTGTCTGAAGATCATCACCTTCATTCTAATAGTCTGATTTGTGTTTCGAGTAAATTATTCAATAATTTCAAGCAGAGCAAGCTCTCTGTCTCTTTTGGAGTGTGACTTCTTTTTTCCACCCAACTGAGTTGCAACTAAATGCTTCACTGTGCTCTGAACCAACTTCACAATTTATTTCTGAATCTCTAATGTTCTCACCCCATATAGCAGCTTTCAGTGGCAACAGAGGTGGTCCTGCAACTCACACAGTCTTATACTTCCTTTTTTAAGTCAGTGATAGATAAAAAGAAGAGGAAAATGTTATTCAAAGGTGAGAGAAGGGCAGTGTAGATTAAGAAATAAAATGCTCACAAAGCAAATCCTACAGCACCAGTTAATTGAATAGTTAAAATATCTCAGCTTCCATTTGTAAGTTCCAAAATATAACTTTTTTGTGACAGCTTTATTTTTTACTTCTATGGACTTTTGCTAAACTTGCAAGTCTGGCAAACTGCTAGAAATCTCTGAAAATAAGTGCTCTGAAGATAATTACCCTATGGATTTTTCCAAGATGCCCCCAACTTGAAGTTGTATTCTACATATGAACCTTAAGTGCAATGGGGCTGAAATTGGTGTCTTAGACCTTTCAGATTTTCCTGTGTCCAGGAGCACAATAATGAAGATACCTGTCTGGTACGCAATTTGTCTCCTGTCTCTCACTTGTAAAGTAGCAATGGTGGAATAGTGCCTTTCTCTTGAGAAATTCTCTGGACTCTTTCCCTGTGGGAAATAGCACAGTATTGTGATGCAAATTTTATCCCAAATCTCATAAATCCCTCACTGTGGGGATTTCTTTTTTCAGTGGTCTATCCGCCTGTCTTTAGAGCACTCACATTCAGTACAGAAGGCTTATCACTTCCTTTTTAGAACTAACATCACAGCCTGAAAAAAAACCCCACCTGGTGAGCAAGATCTCATTTACTCAATTTTTGAATCTCACTGAGGACTGCTCTAGAGAGGTGGAGATTCTGTTATTTGCTGTTTCCCTTAAAATATGCCTAAATCAACCGAGTTTCAAGACACTGCTACTTCTATGCACTGGCAGATACAGTGTAATTAAATTTGTGGTTAAATGGATAACTGTGATGTCCGATATTTAATTGGTACCACCTGTCTAACTGGATATGTGCACGACTGAAACTGTAAATTCTGTCAGTGCTGTTCAGAGACACAAAGGGTGAAAACAGGTATAACTATTAGGGTACAGACAGATTCATGTGCTGAGTCTGGATTGAAAGGCAGATTCACACCGATTGTTCAAATTAACACCCACACAGAGCACATGAAAGTTGCCATCTGTAGGATGCACTAAAGTTTCCCATCTGACTTATGTTTTGTACTAGGTTTCACCCTGGTTGTGGTGCTCTGAGGGCATATGCACAGATCTGGGTGTTCAGAAGGGCTCATGAACCCATATTTCAGACAGAGGCAAAATACATCGAGATGTACATTGGGCTTGCATTACAAGAAGACCTGCATCACTCTGCTGAGGTAAATAGGCTCACTGATGTCCAGGACACATCTCATTATACATTCATGTGTACTTACAGAGGATATTCCACTTAGAGTGGATCAGAACTGAGTGTTAGACTGCTGAGTTTGCCGCTGTTGGGTCATTTTATTTTTTCTTCCAGTATTTGTCCATCTTCTGCAGATTTACAAGAATAAGCTTGCGTAGTTGAGAAAACAAAACTGCAAGAGACTGAGTATTGTGAGACATTGCAACAATATGATAGTGAACAATGTAAGCACTTAAGTTAAATCCAGCTAAAAATACACTGAGAAATTACTGCATTTGTATCCTTTCATACCCAAGGAATAAATTAATACTTTTTGTTAGGATAAGCCCCATTTTTGACTGAGAGAAAAAGTGTAGACATAAATGCTGAACGGAACACAAAATGGCTGATTGTTAACGAACATAGCAATTTTTACTAACAGCCAATAACAAGATATACTTCATGGTGTAATTATCCCAGTTGCAGTTTGACCTAGATGCTAAAGATAGAGACAAGAATGTCAATGACTTCTTTGCAGACCCCAAATGACCAGGATTTAGACCTTATAATTCACCAGGTGAGCAACAGTGATATGAAGGTCCCATAGTATGACAGAGCCCTGATTCAGCAGAGACCTAGGATGGTTCCTGAAAAATTACTGTCATTTACTAATATCTGTGCGACACCCAGGCAGAGTCTGCTGTAGGGATGCTTCAGCTCCACTTGGTACATACTGCAGTTTAAAAAGAAAAGTGATCTGCCAGCAGTAATAACACTGTCATAAATCTGGTAGTACCAATCCTTGTTTTCTACCTTATTGCTTTTAATTTTGCCAAATCATTACTTTTAACACTTAGAAGAGTACTAAATGCTATATTATTGTAGGTGTGTATCTATTTAAATAGGCCTAGATAACGGGAGAGCACTGTTTTAATTTTGATTAAGGCCTGAATCACAGGCATTGCAAGAACTTAGCCAATGTTTCTTATTTAAGAAACTATATATTTTTTTCTCAACTTCATTTCCTCTTCCCTTTCTAATAAGTTTTTTGTTGTTGTTGGTGGTGGTTTTTTTGTGTGTGTGTTTTTTTTGGGGGGGGGGGGGCGTTTATGATTTCTACAACTGTGTTAAAAACATTTTCAGAGAAGTTGTGACTGAATATTGGATGAGAGGGGAATATTGAGGGAGACACTATTGTTTAAATTAAAATGTCTTTATTCTAGTGTTATGGTCTAGCTCCATTTTTACATTAAACATTGTTAGAAGACTCCCTTTGACAGTTTATACTATCTGTTGCAGTCAAGCCTTTTCTAAAGGAGTGGGAAAAGAACTGTTTAGCTATTTGACCTTCCTGGCAATGGTCTGGTAGAAGATTATAATAATCTTTCAGCCTCCTACAGTGATAAGCTAGTATCCAGGCAGTACTTCGCACTGTAATATTTATGAAGTATCTGTGACTAAAATTTATCCAGGAGAGAAACTAACATATTTCTAGTCTAAAACATGTAGTCAGCTGAGATGAATATGTAATAATAATTTATTTTCAAAACAAAGGGGCTCTTCTCTGCTATCTGTTCTAGAATCAGAGAATAATTGATACTAGAAGAGACCACTGGAGGTAAGGCACTGAGGCAAGTTAATTTTGTTTGCCCACACCAGTGCAGAATTCAAGCATTCAGCTCCAGACACAATAACAACCTGTTACTTGTACTTGACAGACATTTTTGTCCATATTTCTTTATTTACTACTGTACAAGTACTTCCAACACCCAAAAGTCTATTTTACTTTTTTTTTTTTTTCCCTTCCTTTTTTTTAATGTGCGTGTGTATGTGTTGGAAACTTAATTATGTAACTTTGTCTGTAAGTCTATGCAATGTAACTTTGCACTAGAGTGAATATTTGGAAGGAATAAACAGCTATTTTCACGTAAAAATATCTTCACTTTTTCTTAAATCCTGCTTAGTTGCAATGCTTTTCTCATGTGCTAACAGGTGCCCCTCTGCTGAAATGTTAATTATTAATTTATTCCATGAAAATAAGAACGTCAGACTAAGAAAATTATGAAGAATTTGAATATGTGCAAGACTCCATCATGAATAGAGCAGCCTTGTGAATAAGATTTTCTTCATGAATGACATGCTGGAATACTTGTCTTTAATTTGCTTGAGTTAAAATGTAATGAAGGCAGCGCACAAAGTTATGATCTCTTTATGAGACCTTATAGTCTCTTTCATGGACTTAAACTTTGACTGAATTAATTTTTCCAATTAAAAAAAACCAAAAGATATTTATAGGTAGATACAGGTACAACCTGAACTCAAAGCTTTCTGATATCTGAAAGACTTTTGTGAATTGCAGTGAGGTCTGGAGGAGTGTAGTTGCCATAATTCTGCAATATAGGGAACATCTTGAAGACTGTCATAAATCCTCAGAGACCATTGTCCATACTGACACTTGTTTAGATCATTTGAACAATTTATATTAAGTGTTATTTAGAAGGCAACCTGCACTTTTCATACCTATTCTCTCTCTTCTCTCTTAAATTTGTAAGATTTAACAAATCATATCCAATACCTTATTTTTGAAATTTTCATGCTTTCACATGCAGCACTGGAAATCTTGAAAGGGCTAAATCTTGGAATACAGGAAATACAGAACTGGAAATGGTTCCTTGGTCTTCAGATGCAACCCCCTGGTATTATGGACACAGTGTCATATAGTCACTTTCATTTTATCCCTGGTACTTTACCTGGAAGATGATTTCAAAGTCTCCCTTGTTTTGTATCTTACATTAACAGCCAGTTTATGATCTTTTATTACTGTGTAAACACTCTCCTTGAGTTTAACTATCAGTTTTCTCTCCCATGTCTCTACACTGGTTTATGTATAGGGACCAATGACATCCCTTTGGGTTACAAGGTGAATTCTTCTGTTGTCTGATAAGCAATCAGTTCCCCTCGTTATCCTAGTGATTCTTCTCTATGCCTATTCCAATTTCATATCTTCCTTGCAAATAAATGTACATACTATTACAAATTAAGTCTCATCAGGGCTTAGTATAGTGGAATTAATGTTTTTCTATCTCAGCTGGAAACACCTTGACTAATTTATTGCAGGATGGCATTTGAGTTTTGTCACACTTGCCATCCCTTGCTAACTTATTGTCATCCTGTGATCAGCTTGCACACCTGTACGTCTATCTCCCCAGTCACTTCTAACTGATGAGTCAATAGTAGAAATCCTCATTCATAGTCCCCAGTGACCTTCCTCTTTTTATTATAAATTTAATTTTATTTTATTTTATTACGCTTACTCCCATCCTCAGGGCCATGCAGTTCATTTTGTGAAATACCCTAATCCTCTTCAGTATTGACAATGCCTTTTAGCTTTTCATCTTAAGAATACTTTTTTTTTTCTTTAAGCCAAGGTTATTTACACAAAAAATTAACAAGATTGATCCAAGGCCAACCATTTGTTACTTCTGATCAGACTAGATTTTTCTCTTTCATTATTTCTCTACTAGCCAATTCTTTACTCACCTCACAGATACAGTATTAATTCCCATTTTTCTAACCATCATTAATGCTTCTTAACATGATATTTTATTTTCTGTACTTGTCACATTTTCATATGACATCAGTATTTTACTGAACTCCAAATGGATAATACTTAATGCCTGTTCATTTTTTAATTTACTCAGACAAGCAGCATCAGTGACTGAAACTTGAAGCCTGGCTGAAACTTTGCTGAACATAGGTTGCATATTATCTTATTATTCTTACAACTTTAATTATACTAGCCTTGAAAATGCATATTACATGCTTGCATAATTCTGAGATTAATTTGGGTACCCTGTTCTATAAACTTGGTGGTTCTACATCCAGTGTTGTATATACATTAAATATATTTAGCACAGAACTATGGTTTCACATGACAATGCTTTCAGAACTTTTGTGGGTCCAAAGTAATTCAGCACACACAAAACCAATGAGTTCAATGATTTTCTCAATATACTACACTAAAACAAGGTCTAAAAAAGAAGCATTACTGTAAGACCTAAAGCACTCTTGAAGTAAAAGATACTAGTAAAACTTTGAAAAATATTTTCTGTACTGCTACAGCAGTTAATTTCTCAGAGCATTGGTAATGATGATTGCACATAAATATTTATTCTTTGGAAGCAATCTATGTATACTTTTTGAGAAGAGCTAGGCATCCTTTATTACAAAAGATTGGACAGGATTGGACCAATAATGAATGAAGTATAATTTCACTAAAGGTAATTGTTTCTGTCAGACTCCTTAACCATTGCTTAGACTCAACATTTTTCCTGCATGGAAATTGTTTTCATAGTGGAAAATAATCAGAAAGGTTGATATTATAAAGGAAAACAGTGAACACTGAACCACTTCAGCATAATAAAAATTGCTCAGAATTCTGTCTTTAATGTGTTTAATTTCAGACAGCTTTCCAAATTAAAGATGATCATATGTTCCCAGAGTGTTATTATTCCTGACTATCCTGGAATGTACAGTGTCCCTTTGACAGTTGTACAGCTGAAATTCATTGTTATTGGTTATATTTTTTAATTTACGAATGCAATTTAAAAACCCTTCAAAAATGATACAGCAAATTTCAATACCTGAAGAAACAATAGGATATGGAAAGACAAATACTTTGCAATAAATCAGACTGCATAGACACAGGGGGGAAAAAAACCTTCGCATTGGCATTAATTTGTCTCTTTTCTCTTCCTTTCTCTTTCTTTCTTTCTTTCTTTCTTTCTTTCTTTCTTTCTTTCTTTCTTTCTTTTGTACTTTCTTTCATACTTTCTTTCGTACTTTCTTTCTTTCTTTTGTACTTTTTTTTTTCTTTTTCCAAAAAAACCCCCTCAATTACAATATAAACTGAATAAGGAAGTAAAAAATAGCTTCAGAAGCAGGGTTATCAATATAATACAGAAAGCAATAGTAAAAACTAATAGATGATGTGTATTTGACCTTCACACTGGATTAGTGACCAGTGTAGTATATTAGTCAAATACTGTGCATTGTACTCAGTAACATTATAATAAGATAGTTTTCCTATTATAATACAAAAGACATTAATGTAATACAAATGTTCATTCTCTCCTGCCTTATCAGGGATTTCCATGTTGTATTTCTAGCCCAGTCTTATGCTTATTGGTCTGGTTTACATAACAGTATAAGTGAAAAATGGTGTATGCTTTCAAAATGAGAAGGACAAAGGTGACGAAGAAGGAATAAGGGAATAAAAATAAAACAAAGGAAAGGGAAATGGGGAAAAATGAGAGAAAGGGAGAAGAAAGTGAGACAGACTATGTCAAAGAAGGAAAGGAAATAAGAACATATTAAAAAAGTAAGAACTAAAGATGGAGAATTATGACAAAGGTAAGCTAGTGAGTTCTTATGTCCAAATTCGATGTTAAGAGCCAATTCTCATTTTAGTTGAGCTCATTTTAACTCAGGTGTTCATATACTAAATGTGCACAAGGATGACCTTTCAGCATAGTTTCAGCAACTTGTTTCTTGGAAGTATTCTTACAGAAGGAAATTAAACCTTGTGTATCATTAAGTATTGGAATGCAGAAACAAGTGCTGACAAGACAGATTTTGTTAACATGAGGTTTAAGACTTAATGGAAAAATGTGATATTTTGGCTATGCTTTTCCCTGTTTGGATAAGAAAATATGTATACATTGATCTTACATTTATATAAATGCAGCTTGACTATGTCAGTGATTTGGAATAAGTGTATTCTTGCTGAATAGTACTTTCAGAAGTTTAGTGTCCCTCTGAAACTAACCAAATACTTATAGGAGATGGCACTACTTTTCCTAGAGGTATTAGACAGTTCTTAGTTTACATATGCTATCTAAAAGAGAGAAACAAAATCTTTGTATATTTTTCGTCTGTATTTAGATGAATGAAAGCTGGTTCTGACTGGTTATTCTGATACATTAAGTCCTTATCCCCTGATGATTGCGGACATGTAGTCTGTTGATGTTAGCTCTTAGTCCTCCTAAGGATTGGGTCTTCAGGTTAAAACATTGTCCATAAAATTACAGCATACATGGCTACACGTAAAAATGGTCAAATGGATAAACAAATGAGCCAAAAGCAGGATACTAATCTATCAATATAAGCAAAACCAAAAGCCTTCTCACACACATGCGAACACTTGTCAAGTGCAATGTAAATAGCATATTTGGACTCTTTAGCAAGTATATTCTTTCAAAATTTCCATATGCAAGATGGGGATTGATTTGGTTATAAATGTGCTTGTGATATGGAAGAAAAATAATGCTAGCTAAAAAGAAAAAAAAATAAAAAAGTTCTTGAAATGTTGAAACTCAGCTGTTTGTTTCTTTTCACAACTGCTCCTCCCTATCTTGTTTGTAAGCTTTTATAAATGACAAGCAAAGGTTATCAATGGTGTCTAGAATCTGAGACCTATGGTACCAACATCTCATCAAAATCTCACTGAGGATTTCCAGTTGTTTCACAGGAAAAAAACACCACCTTATGTAAGCGCTTGAAGAGGATCTCTATTAATTAGTAGCAACGGCATTTTGCTACCTGTAGCAGCTACAGAAGGGTGTGCTATACAGACCCTTTTATGCAATTATGTATGTTAAACTGGTCAGGGTTTGGAGACAGTAATTTTTCTGTTGATTCAAGGAAGTGAGTTCTTCACTCCTCTTTAAAAGCATTCAGGTCAACATCAGAAAGTATGCATATTGTCTTGGTAGACTATGTCAGCCCAATACCAAGCCATCTGCTCTTTAATTGGCCCTGATAGATGTTTATCTAGTTTGTTCAAGTGATGGTGAGTCAAGGGCTGCCTTCAATGAGCTGTTAAAATATGTAACTTCTTTCAGTTAGAGAGTTCTTCCAAATACATTATGCCCCTTGCTGCTATTTAAGTCAATTAATTCATGTCCTATTTCTAGTGGACATAGAAATCAGACGATTAATTTTTTTTGAACCATCTGTTTACATAGGCTAAAACTTAACATGCTTACCTTCAGCAGTTTCTCCTTTGTATTAAACAAGTGAAAAATATCGGATACAACAATCTTGATTTCCAGCCTTTGATTTATTTTTTTTTACATTTTTCTTTCCTCTCCCCTAGACCTTCTCTGTGAAAGTGGGTGCTGGATTGCAGCATCTGCTATAGAAGGGGAATATAATGGAAGCAGCACAGAATATATTTTATGTATGATACCTCTGTTTATCCATCTCAGTCTGGTTGCTTTCTTTGGATACATGCCAAAGGAGTGCAGTTTCATGTGAAGAACCCAAATTTGGTCTGAATATGCTACTTACAGCACCAGAGCTCTACAAAGATATTAATGGCATTGGCACAGGGATCTGCATGCACTAATTAACTCTGCACTAGCACAGCGAAACTGCTGCTCTTTGGTTCACATGGATATCTCACCATGACACTGCTTTAAATGGTATGGAAACATTTGATTGCAAAGCACCTTGCACACATGGGGAGAGATGAGTAGGGGAAGAAATATCCCCATAAGTATAGATACTTATTTTTGTAACTTGAAGAATAAATAAAACTTTAAGTATTTAGAATAATGAATAGTCATTTATTACTCATTACACACACCGTCTGTCCTCCCCTACCACTTTCTTAATGAGCATGTTGCCAGAGGGTGTATTACTTAGCAGTTTGAAAAATCCCTATTTGCCTAATGAGTTTCACTTGTTTCACAGTAGCCCTAAAATAGGACAGATACTGGTTTTAGTTGTTATATTTGTTGATCATCATGCCTAAAACTTTCAAAAGAATCTCAATGTTGTTTGAGAGTCAATAACAAATAGGTACCTAAATCTCTTAAGAACATTTGACTATTTTGCTCAGGTTATAATTTATTCAGAGGCCATCAAGGTCATAATTTTCATTTCTTAAGAAAAAAAAAAAATCATACCAGAACTTTATTCTGTTACTTAGAGACCTAGTTTTAGACATAACTTTTTCTCTTGAGTAATGAAGTCTGTAGTGGAGTTCACAGACTCAGCCACAAAGGTCTGTTTGCATATTGAATATTTCTTTTGTTTCTATTTTTAAGTACTGAGTTTCTGCAGAATATTTTGCTTTAGTTTTGGTCAATTACTAGCTACTTATTTAGCAAAGGTGTTAATGTTGTGGGTGTCCCTCTTCTGCAGGAATGAATTTTTGAGTGGAGGTGGAGCTTGGTGTTTCCTAATGAGGGAAACGTTATCAGCTTTGTGCATTTCCACCTCTGTGTTTCATCCTCAGATATGGACAGACTTGGTCACAATAAACTGAACCAGGATCTCCTTGAATTGATCTCCTTGAATGTGATTTTTAATGTTAGGAATTTTAAAAAAGAAGAAAGAAGAATGGGAAATGGCTGTTTTAAAGGTAATTGTTGTATGTGTGTCCTTTACAGTAACAGCATTTCTTTTCCTATGGTGTTTGACAAAGGATCTGCCAATGCTTAGCAAGGGCTGTAAAAATAATTTCCTGCTGCCTGAAGCAGCCTGTGCTTTCTGGTGAGGTGAGAGCACAGTTCAGAGTCATCTGTTACACGAATGAGAAGATGCACACACTTCAGGAGGAAAGCAGATGAAGAGAGTTTTCTTTCCACTCCAGTAACTCACAGCAGGTATTATAAATTTATTTCTTGCTTCTCGTGTTGCTTTCATTTTTTCTGGATTGTATCAAGGCATTGCAGATGCTACCAACAGGGAGGTACTATCTAACTGTAGGAGTAAGAAAAAGACCAACAGTGGTTTCTTCATTCAGACCATCATTTTCCATTGCAGTTTTTAATTCCGAGTTGGAGGAAACTGTAGAGACGTTACATCACTAGATAGCAAGCAATTTAAATATATCCTTTTGGGACTATAAAGTCAGTTGATAGATTTCAAGAAAACATACAAAGTTCTATATAAATCCTTCTGGTTGAACATACAAAACTTTTGCCAGGGATCTTACATTTGTTCACTAACTTTATGTCTTCCATTCATTCAATTTCATCCCTGTTCTCCAAAATTCCTTCACTGATCACTTTCAAGAACCCCTTTAAAAGTAAGAATGATCAAAAGACGAGTTTTCCCCTTTCTGCTTCCCCTCCCAAATTTTCTCCTTCTCATTCAGCTCTTACTGCCCCTTCCTCAGCCTCCCATCATACCCCAATATCACCTTGTCTCTTACTCTGGGGAGAGGATTTGAGTGAGCTGAGGAAACAGAATGAGTGTCCAGTAGTAGAAAATGGTTTGGAACATAGGAAAAAAGATAAAACTGGAAAGAAACCTGAGAGCAGAGAAGGATGCACAGGAAATTTGTGGTAAATATAATTTATTGTGGCTGGTTCATCACATATTCTTTGTGCCGCTCTTTCATCCTCAGAGAGAAGACTTCTCACATTCTTGCCCTGCTTCAGTATGGGGTCCCACCCACAGGACACAGTCCTCAATGAACTTCTCCAGCTTGAGTCCTTTCCGTGGATTTCATTCCTTCATGAGCTGCTCCAGCATGAGTCACCCACAGGGTCACAAATCCTGCCAGCAAACCTGCTCCAGTGTAAGGTGCTCTCTGCATGGGATCACAGATCCTGCCAGATTCCTGCTCCAGTGCAGATTTCCCACAGTGTCCCAGCCTCCTTTGGGCATCCACCTGCTCTGGCATGGAGTCCTCCATGGGCTCCAGGTGAATATCTGCTCCACCATTAACCTCCATGGGCTGCACAGGTTCAGCCTGTATCATCATGGTCTTCACTATGAGCAGCAGGGGAATCTCTGCTCCAGTGCCTGGAACACCTCCTCCCTCTATTTATTCACTGTCCTTCCTGTCTGCAGAGTTATTTCTCTCACATACTCTCACTCCTCTCTCCAGCTGGAGTTGCTGTTGCACAGGTTTGCTTTTACCCCCTTCTTAAATATGTTATCCGAGAGGCACTAACACCAGCACTGATGGGCTTGGCCTTGACCATCAGCAAGTCCATCTTGGAACTGTCTGAAATTGGCTTTATTGGACATAAGGGAAGCTTCTAACAGCTTCTCACAGAAGCCACCCCTGTAGCCCCCCTTGCTACCAAAACATTGCTATGCAAATCCAATGCCATTAGAAAAAAATTTCCTATGTGAGACTACTGACTAACTTAACAACTCTTCATTGTTTTTATTCACTATTTTTGTGCTGTGATGGCAACATTTTTTCTGTTCCTTGGCTAGGTGCCTCACGGTTTTTTAAGCAAGGATATAAAAAAGAGTAAGTTTTGAACATCATCCTACGCACTGGCAGTTTTTGGGTTATCTCCTGCTTTAGCAGCTAGATCAGTAGAAAAGTCTAACCAAAACTGCTTCTATTCCAACAAGTGCATGTGGAGCTGTTCTCCTGATGGATGATCAGCTGGCTTGCTTTGACATTGTTTGTGTCATTACATCCTCTTAGCCTCCAAAACAGGGTGGTGACATTCACCTTATCTGTTGGAATTGATTCCCAAACTCAGCTAACTACCAGACCACATCTGTGAATTAGGGTTTGGCTGGTTGGCATAAACCATAACTGTCCCAGGGACTGTTCTAGCAATTTATCAGCCTGTATGATTAAACTCCAAGCTTTTTTTTTTTTTTTTTTTTTTTTTTTTCTTTCCCTCAAATGCCATCATTCTGTTAAAATTAAACAATGGAGGAATTGTTTAACTTTTGTAGGTACAGCATGATCTACCTAGAACTGTAGCATTTGAGTTTAGTGACTCCATAGAGCTGGAAAAATATCTTTGAGCAGTGTGTTGCTTAGGAAAGGTCTACATGCATGAGAGTGGGGAGTGGATGTGATAAGGCTGAGTTATCCCACTGCCTTCCTGGGGTGTTTTTCTTTGGGTAGAGATAACATGTCCAAACTGCTTCCTAAATCTCAACTAATAGATGAAATCTTACTGCAGGTATCAGAACAAGGCACTTGCATTCTACGTGGGAGCAGGTCACATCCTGAAGAAAATATTCTTGTCTCTGACAGTTTGACATATTTTTTCTGTACCCCTAATAACAACTACTGGAAAGGAAAGCACTGGTTTGTAGAACTTATTAGTGGCCATGTTTGGAAAAACCCACCAAAATTTACAACTCTGTCAAGAATTAGAGTAGTAAGTACCAGACAAAGACAATTACCCTCTGGGAATGTGGTGGATTCTGCTCCATCATCTTATTCTGGATATCTGGGAGGTATTTGTTCCTTACATAGAGCTTTTCTGGAGGCAGTAGAGCTCTAACTTCTGAATAATACGCAACTATGGAATTTTTGTTGTCAGAATGGATAGGGTTTAATATATATTTTTCTGTTCCATTTTAGTCAGCCTTACAGTTAATAATAATTTTTTTATTTCAAGGTGGAGGTCCTCATTTCTTGAAGCACAGGATCCTAAATTGTTTTACCTTGAAGATTTAGTTGATAGCTATGACACCTTTCCATATGCAGATATGATTTCATTATGAATCATTTACTTACAGCTGGGTCAGCATTATAGAGGCCTCTGCTCTCATTAGCATATGACAGCAGATGTGAGACACTGACAGTAGAAAGACGGAGCTTCTCTAACCAGAAATGTTCTGTCTCCCATTGCTGCCTTCCTTGTTCATTGCCAGCTCTATTATTCCTACTCTCTGTTTTTGTATGCTTAAATTCCCTTTCTGTGCATTTTTAACATTTCCTGTATTACCTTGTTGTCCACTTGGCATACATATACACTGCTTATTTCTTCCACATTGTTTGTATACCTCGGGAGAAATTACAATACTGTAATTAATTAAAATAATTGTATTTTAAGAACATGAGAAACAAACCATATATCTCGTTCATTCTTGCCTTACGTATTAGAACAACTTGTGGTTACATGTTAGCAAAGAGAATCCTGTAAAAATTTTGCATAGAAATATATACAGTGGACTTTTAGACATTATTTCCTATGTTTTTGCATGTTATTGATGATATTTAGACAAGTTTTAGCCCCTTATTGTTAAGGACTCCTGTCCAGTCATATATTAGACTACCAAGACTGTAGCAAGCTGGTGAGCAAAAGTTCAGACTGAGATGTTCATGGATGCCAAACTATTTTAAAATATTAACAGAAGCACAATCTGATTTATCTGAGGGCTGTGGAAAAAGAATGAAGGAGAGAATTTACTTATTCTGGGAATCTAAAGGAAGCTTGGTACAAACATTTGAAATTTGGGTGACTGAGGTTTAAGTGATGTGACCACCACACAAAAAGAACAGAAAGTGGAGGGAAAAGCTGCATTCCCATGCATCGTTTGGGACTGAATAAAATAAAAGATCCTTTATTTGAGCAATTTTACTTCTGTGTGTGAATATTATTATGAAGAAAATGCTAATTTCCCCACCCCCGACCTGTCTGTTACTCTCATTTTTGTAATCTTTTTTTTATCTTTCCCCACCGTCATTGTCGCTTTTTTTTTTTCTTCTTTTTTTTTTT
>JANHGN010003522.1:64715-112864 GCA_024605025.1 Megaceryle maxima | reverse complement strand
AGGGGGGGGGGGTGGGGGGGGCAAAGAATTGTGTTACAAACCCCAGGAATGTTGTTCAAAGTCCCAGGACTACCGCAGGCATGTGAAACAGCTCTGCAACACCCACTCAGACTAGCCATGGGACAACCCGAGGAGTTTTGCATTCTTCTTCTTTTACATGCCCTGGCCTGGATTCTGCATAATGTAATGTTCCTGTGTATAGGCTCCGATGGCACGAAGAGGCTAAAAGATGGCAAAACTAGTCAGGGTGAGAATAGTTCTGATCCTGCCACACTAGGACAGGTAGCACCTATGCTTGGGTGGGAAGAAATAGAGCACTTGACACACCGTATTCCAGGTATTATGACCTGCTTTTGTGGCTGTAACTATACCCAGGGTAGTTTCTCAGGTCATCTGCTTGTTACTGGGGAGTGGTCCACTGCCCACACCAAGAAAGGGGAGGTATGAAAGTGACAAAATAAATTACTTCAGCCCCACATCCTCCATCTTTCTGTGCTAAGCTTAACTAGACCAGACCAGAACAATAGGATCACAAGTCGCAAATGAACTTCCTTTCTAGCACTTGAAAAGTAAACCCTCAATCTTTGTGAGTATGAAGCTTGAGTAAAGATTTAGGAAACTCCAATTGTGAGTATAGCCACATTTCTATTCTCTTCATAAGAAATGTTACAGTTCAAAGCCATCTCAGTGAAACTGTATGTCTTTGGTTGGGCAGTTATGATGCAGTCAAACTGATTCAACTTGCTGACATAGTACAGCAACCATGAGTCCCTGCTTAGATATTGAGTTACTGCCTGAAACTTTACTAGTTACTAACTGCAAACAAATTTAACTCGACACGAATTATATTGAGTTTGCAGAAATGCAAACAAGACCTCAAAATTCTAGGTAATAATAAATCAGAACGTCTGTGCAGACCCAAGACTAGATTCCAGGCGTTCAGCATTACTGTGCCATTCACTCCTTGTTCCAAGGACATCATGTTGTATGGATTGGGCACTTTGGAAAGGGACAAGATCTATGGCAAGTTCATTATCTCCAGTAGGGATTATGCAGCCATGGTCCTTGGCAGGAGGGAATGTCTGGAACTGGCTAGGATGCTGTGTTTCTATTGGAATAAACAGACAACAACATAGTCGTCCCAAAAGTAAGAGATTAAATATCCCAGACAAGTAGGAGTAAATCAGCTTTCTTATACTGCTGTGTCATTTGCTCATGTGGTGTTCCAATGCAAGTGGGATTTGCAGCATTGCCACACATCTGGAAGTGGCAGTGCTTAGCCCAAGGGTGTTTAAGAAGCAGGACGACAATGCAGTAACTGCAGCAGCTCACAGGGAGGGATAACATAAAACTAATGTGATGCTTCTTCTTCATTGCCCAGGGTGCTGTGCCTAAAACTGGTGTGAGATGGAGGAAAACAACCCAGGAACACTCTTGCCTAAGTGTTCTGTTATATATGAGGTTCAAAATTTTCAGCCCCTCATCTTTGACCATTTTATCTGGAATTTCCATCCTCTTTCTACAGGAAGCATTTCTTGAAAAATGGCTCCTTATATTGGAAAGGCCAAAAACCACCAAAAAAACTAAAGAACTGTGAGTCACCAGTGACTTTCTAAAATAGCCACACAGATAGATAACTCCTGTGCATGCATTCATTCCAGAGAGTTTTAAAGTTCAAACTGTTTGAAGACTTGAGCCTTGGACTGTGTGCCTTCAGAGAGACATAGTGAAAAAAGAAAGTAAGAGTAGAGGAGGTAGATACCAGCAGATGGGGATAGTGGCTCTCCCAAAAGGAAATTCTGAGATCAAAGGTCAGCATCTTGCTCTCTCTCCTTCTCCGTGAATGTCATTATGGTGTCTGAACTGCTCTCTCCTCCATTCTCACCTGGGCTCCCAGAAGAAAAGGAGCATTTGGGGTTCCTAACACCTAAGGCTTTTTCTTTTAATTCCTCAGTAGAAGAATTCTGTATTCCTGCATTCCACACCTGGGCACCCTGTGTATGAGGGAGCATCTGGAAATGATAAACAGTAAAATATAGTCAACCAGTTCAATTTGTACTGAGGTCTGAGGGGAAGTTTTGTTTTTGCCCACCCAGCAGGAAGCAGTGGTCTGGCTTCATCTCCAGCGGGCCAGCAGATACTCTTACCATCATCTGAAACCTGCAGGATTGCTTCACAGCTGCAAGATCAGTTGTACAAACTATAGGAAAACCTGCAGGAATGTGGGAGATACTGTGTATCTGGGATGCAGTGAAATCGGGACAAAAATTCTTTATGATCTATTTCACACCAGCATTTGCCACTTTGCTCTGGAAGATTGTGGCCCTGCAAGGAAATAGGATGGGGAATTTGCAGTCTCAGCTCTCACTAGATCCTTGGCAGTGGATGAAGCCCAAAATTTCTCTGCTCTCCATAACAGAGGCAAGCACGACAACGTGACACCATTGCTAAGACCCTAGAATTCTCGAGCACAGCAAGATTTACAAAGTCTGCTTTGGCTTCTTTTGTGATGTTTTATGCCTGAGGAGGCACCTGAGAGGGTGCCAGCCTAGACAAGGAACACGGAAATGACAGAGCAGTAACACATGTTCAGTAAAACATCTGACAGATGTGAGTGACAAGCATGTATTGTGATGGCAGGTCACAGCACCAGTCAAATGGATTGAAATGTGGGAAAGCTGGGGTTTGTCTGACAGTGCAGTTTGTTCAAAGCCCTGTAAATATAAATAAGTGCTCTGTCTGCAAACAAAGCAAGTGCAGCTGGGGTAGCAGCTGTGGTCAGGGCGCCTCAGTCTGTTTCTGAGATTCCCCAGAGCCCCCCCAGCAGTGAGAGAGCAATTTAGTGCCTCAGGCATTCGATGCTTGGCCTGTGCTAGGAGAGCATTTTGTTACTTTCTGTGCTGGGGTGTTTTCTGTGCTGTGCAAAATTGCAAACACAAAGAAATTAAATGTGAGAGTGTTGGTGGAACTGCAAGCACAGAGTGCCTGGTCAGGACAGTGTTGTGAATCAGCCTTCCCATCTACACAGACAAACCTTGTGCATTTGCAAGTTATGCTGTTGCTGTAGAGCCAGTGTCATTTCTGCCTCTGCCTTCAAAAGCAGCTGTCCATCCTCCTGGAGTGCATGAGTGGTGCGCAGCTCTCGGATCAGGTCCAGCCGCTTCTCCTTCTCCTCAAACATCTTTAAAATGAAGTTAAATGACCAAGCATATTAAATGGAGAATATGGATTGTGTTGAGCCAGCAGAGAACACCCTCCTTCTCCAACTTGCAAGGTCAGCTGTTTCCAAGACCTAGTTCTCTGTAACAAATTTGTGGCTGCATTTAGGCAAACGCTCCAGCTGTCAGGTAAACCTTGTCTAATCCTGTACAGAAGGTGAAAGTTGAGACCTTCCTCTGTGGAGTATAGATGACCTCTTGCTACTTTATCATAGGTTATTATTTTTTCATTCTGTTTAGCTTCACCCGGAACTCAAACCACTGTAATGAAGAAACAGCAATACCAATGTCAAGGGAAAAGGGCAATAGACTTCTGGATATCCTGTTATATCAGCCTTGATGTCAAAGCTTCCCAGTGTGAGTACTGTCCTTTTTCTTCAGTCCATGTCTCTGGTTTCAACATCTATTGTTCTCTGACCTTCATTTAGAGGGTGTCTAGCAACAGTTCAAAGCAACAAATTGGTGGGGAGGCTGCTGAAACTGCTGCCATTCCTGTCATGGGGCCCAGCCCTTCCCTGACACTGACTTATTCTCATTCACCCTCTCTTCTAAAAGGATGTCTGACAGCAACAAAGGATCACTCAACCTTGCTCTTGTCATTTTCCATCTGAGTCATATATTTCTGATCCAGTAGTAGCTGGAAGAAGGTTCTTAAAATGATGGGACACTTCATGGTGTGAAAGTCAACAGTCCTGAAATGGCATAAAACACCCTTCTCACAGATCACCATAGAACTGAAGACTTGGGAATTCTATGTGAAAGTGGCTCGAGGTGAAACAGTATTGCATTGTTTGCTAAAGCTCAGGTCAGGGTTCCACACAAGAGCACTAACAAACATTAAATAATTAATGCAAGAGAGAATATCAATTATATTCTCAGCAGGCATGAAAACAAACCTTCTGGACTGGTCTGATCAAAAGTGACTGACTTGCTCAATATAAAGCCCACAAGGCACAGCTACTCGATTAATTTTTACCTGGACCCACTTCTGCTCCACAGAAAGCAGAACGATGGGTCCTGCATTTGCTGGAAACCGCGGTGGTATGCTTCAGTTGCACCTCATCCAAGGTTCAACTCATCATCGCAGGTAGCTGGAACGATGGTATGAAATCCAAGCTGCCCTGCTGGAATGTGGGAGGTTTCTTGTGCCTTGGATGTTGGCATAACCAAGGCAACATGTACTCATGGTCCAGATCTAGTCTAGAATTTGTCATTTAAGTAACTCTGCTATGAAGCATCTAATTAAACAGCTGAGTATAGGGGATGGCAGGAACAGGGAGACACTCACAGATGTGTATAGGAACCTAGAAGTTCCTGGAAGAAATGGGGGCTGGAGAGCAAAGACTTCAGCCTTGAAGGACTCCAGATAACATACAGGAGGAGGAACATACTGCAGAAGCCTAATTACCCTTGATTAGGTGCTGTGGAAGAAAGATTGTAAACACACTTTCAGTCATTCCCACCAACATTCTGGAGAGACATAGAGACACAGAATACCATGTTCTGAATAGCCCTGCCTCGGAGCAACTTCTGCAGACAGATCACTGACAGTTCTGTTTCCTCTTCCTCCTGCCAAAACACAACAGATACCCACAAAATAATTAATTAGACTGAGATTTCTATAGATTAGCCATCTAGCTATCAAAAAGTCTAACTCATATCCAGCTTTTTCCTCAGTTGTTTCTGTTCTAATTTCTAGGGAAAGGAAGGTGAGTCAGAATGAAATGTATTTCCATGATTTGCAAGAGATGGGGGAGAAAGGCTGTATAATTAGATTCTGTTTGAGATTTTAGAGGGTCTTTAGAGACAAGTACCTAGTAATAAGGAGAGGCTGATGGAGAAAATTACTGTATGTATTAGAAGTGCTATCTGTAGCTTGACTGAAGCTAAGTTTGCAAAATGAGTGTCAGCTACATTAATTTAACAGGTCAAGACACCAAGAGGATAGAATTATTATTTGAAGGAGGTGCAAGAATGCTGTTAGACATAAATAAAGGGATTAAATTAAAAGGGAACAAATACCATTTTTCTTTTGATATTTATTCCAGTGGTGACCTTTATCAGAGTAACTCAGTAAAGTTAAGACTCAGAAGGTAATAGTTTGGAAGTAAAATTAATTACATTATATTGTGATTTGTCTCTGAGAACTTTACTGGCCTAGAATTGTGTGACTGATGCCAACCTGGAAGAATGATGGAGCATAGTGGGAAAGGGAACATGACCATAGGAAGGGGAAAAAAAATGCTTATTTTAAATAGAGGAAGCACAGCTAGCAGCACTTTTATTTTTGCTGAGGGGTCTTCTAGTCTGGAGTTGACAGCAGCAGAAGGAAGAAGACCACTGAGTGCCTGGGAAAGATAAAAAGAACTCTAAAAATTGCAAGGAAGTTTTTTTTTTAATAAAGAGCCTATGAGGTCTGCATTGAAATGTGGTATTTTAGAAGTGCCAGAAAAACAGGGAAGAGCGTGGGATGAGAGAAGTTGTGTGGGCTTGAATCTTAGTATCTGTTTTTACTTAGGTGTTGAAGATTAAGTTTTCCAAAAGCAAAAGGGATCATTCCTGCCTTTCCACACTACCACCCAGGAGAAGCAAAGCAAAACTAGCCAAAGGACCGCCTTATGATTTGGTATTTCTTTTTCTTTGTCCAGTTAGAGTTAAACTGTACCACATCACCAGGCTACAGTGTGAAATGGAGATGACACATAGAGTGGACAGGTAAGCCAGCCTGCTTGGTTTGATTTACATTAACATTTGGTTTAAATTTTTGTGAGATATATTTTTCTGTACTTCTGTTGCTCAGTGCTGCAAATGATGCCTTTAGCAAGGACAATCATCAACTTCTCCATCTGCCTGCTACAGACCACTAGGAAAGATTGAGGGGAGATGGAAAGCCTATCATGCCCTGCAGAAAAAAAAATTAAAAAAGGACTTAAGGATAAAGAAGGATCTAGGAGCAGGCTGAAAACTAGAGGAGGCTGGGAGAAAGTGATAAACCAGTGAAGGAATTCAGAGGCACTCCGTGAGGTTGTTGAGGCTAGTAGATGCATAAAAAATGACTGCAAGAGAAGAGTAGAAGAGGCCTGCAGTAGTGCCTCTGTTCTCTCTACTTTTTTAAAAATCCCTTGGGGTCCATGTTACCTGTTACTCTGGCACATTTTCATTTTGATATCCTCAACTCCAGCGGGAAGAGGCCAGTGCACTTAGCAGGTGGTACTCATATGTATGTACAGCAGGAAGAGAAGCATTAACAACAGAGAAGAGCCCTGCTTTCAGTGCTCCTCGCAGCCAGCTGGTAGGAGAAACCTTACTTGGATTTTGCAAGGCAGGAGATGTTAGTACTGCTCTTCAGTGACTGAAGTGGCCTGATTTTACAGATGGAGCTTCACTGGAGAGCTCCACTCTTTTATGTGCTCACACATAATGATACTTGAAAATAAACTAAATGTCGACAGAATTCATTTAGGTGGAATTCTATTGTATTGGAACTCTTTAAAAAAACCTGTGATCTGAAAGCAAGCTCAAGAGTGACTACAGCTGGGAAATAAATCTTTCTGATTTCTTTCCATGTTACCTGAAAATACTTAAAATCTGCTAAGCTCATAAAATCTAAATATTGTAAATCTACCACTGCAATACATTATCTAATACCTAGGAGTTAGTAAAGCCATGAAAAGCTCTTCCCAGGGAGATATTCTTGTTTCAGTCACCTTAAAATAGACTCTGTAAAACATAGGACATCATATCACAAAAAGGAAGACAGCATGGATGATCTAATAAGACTTTCTCTCTCACCTTCATGGTTGTGTGACTCTTAAATTCACAAGTTTAAATGGTAATTGTGTCTGATTCTTACTACATCATGAAAATGGTGTTAATAAGCAGACAAAGTAATCCACTGGGGCAACCATCTCTTAAGTATAATACTTTAAGAAAGGAAACGAAGTTGCAGCTCCCCTAAAAAGCTGGGGTTTCCTACTGCAAATCACATCCCCTATGACACATCATTCCTGCTATTTCAGTCTCTGCAAAAGAATCATTTTGTGTGAACTGGAGCATGCTTGTCAAAGGCTGCATCCTGCATGTTGACAAAAGCTTCCCTCCAGCAAATTCATGAAGTACATGCTCAGTGCTATGCACCCAAAGTCTCACCAACTTCAGTGGAACTAAACTTAATTGCACTGCTGGATCTCCATAGTCTTGTCAGATCGGAAGGTTGGAAAACACCGAATAATAATGTGCTTGTGCTTTTTTGTTCCCTGAGAGCAAGGGAGTAAGATGCCTACTAATTTATGTTGCTATAAAATAAAGTTTAATTAAGGATTTGCCCAACAGATATTGTAAAATATTTCCAATTCTTTGGCTGCTAGTATCTTTATAGAATAAAGAGACTGAGAGTCTTCAGAAGTAGTGATGGCTATTTCTAACATGAATGCACACTAAAAAGATAAAGCTCACTTCTTTCCCTCTCTGGACATTCCTTTAACAACCATGTAGGAAACAGGGAGATTTGGGGATCAACAGGAAAAAAAAAGTGCTAAAATCAGCCTACTCACAATTGATGGTTTTTCCAGGACTGGAGTAGGTGGCTGAGGAACAGGCTTTTCTACTTTTTCAAGGAAACGTAGGGGCTTCTTCGGCTCTTTGACTTTATTCTTCTTCTCCAGTAGTGCCTGGAATAGATGTACAATTTAATGAGAAATGGGATAGATAGAGCAACAGAGTAAGGCCAGCCCTCTCAATGCTGACTGTTGGTCATGACATTGGCTACAGAGAGCTGAAAGTATTTTGCACTTTGCAGGCTTGTGGCGTCTATTTCTTACTGTACATCAACTGAAAAATTGAATATGGTCAGTAGATGAGGCTGTTTGTTGGCCAGAAGATACTGATGGGAACTTCAAAATCATATGTAAGAAGGAAGTGAGCGTTGTTTCACTATATTTACAAGTTAAGTCATCAGCAATTCCATAGGGTAAGTCACCTAAAATAAACCTAAAATTTCTGTGAACTTAATCTCTAATATAATACATTCTTAATTAAAAGCATAGTTCAGATTTTTTGTTTTCATTTTAAAATAGGAATCTTATTGAAGCAATTAAAAACCAACCAATATGTAAGCAGAGGCAGTTGTGTGTGCTACTTTCCTTATGCAATGACAAAAACATTGTTTTCCAATAAGATAAAAGTAAGATTCTTTCAAAACATGAAAAATAGGTAGGAATATAATAATTTAATTACCATTTACATATCACTACAGAATGGTTACAACTCTTTGCCTTTAGCTATGGGTGTCATGGTTGTTACTGTGGGTTAATGTTAGGAGATTTTATGAAGGGGGTCACTTGAAGAGTGTATTGTCACTGTTCTGTGGCCCTTCTGCAGTGAAACTTTTTTTTTATGATAAGCTGTTACTTTGCTGGGTTGAACGAAATGACCCAGGACCCCTTCCTTGCAAAGTATGTTTTGGAACTCAACTTTGCTCATCTGCAATTGCCCAGCTGCCCAGCAGCACCCACAGCAACTGAGTGGACTAAGGGTGAAAGGGAAACTAACCTGTCTGGGAACTTCCTTCTACCAAGAAAACCCACAAGCCCATTAAGAGTGAGTTTTACCTTGCTTACAGCTATTTGGTGGCAGATGCCAAACCTTGTCAGCCAAAGCAGGCTAGGACTGGAAATTCCACCATGGCCACAATTCTTTCAAGATATTTTCAAACTGCTTAGAGAGCCCAAGTCTTGCCAACTTCCCATCACAAGCTACTTAGAACAAAATATTCAGATAATCATTTCCAACTGCATGGCAATGCTTGCCTGCTGTAAGACATCACACTTTGGCTTGAAAAGGAAAGAGAGTATGTACATTTAAAGCTCCTTCAAAATTATAATCCTACTACTGTATGGCTTGGTTCTGTTACTTAAAGAGCAGATAAATTCCAGCAAGGCAAATCCTACCTTTTTCTTTTCTCACTCGATTGCTTTCAAATGTTCAAATACAGTATTTCACTAGGGAGGGAAACCAAAGAAAACCATAATCCTATGCCAAATTTCTCTCTCTAGTAAAAAGAAATTGATGACATTTCCATGGGAATTGTGAAATTAATGAAGTTTTGGAGCTCCAGTGGTCATTGTACAAAATCCTTCTTGCATATTGGGTATGACCTTTCAGGCCCAGAATATAAGTAGTTGCACCAGAAAAGGTGAGAGATTTCTAGGTGGAGGGGATGAAACACTTTACTATTGAAAACTTCTGAAATGGACCATGTTAATAATGCAAGAATCAAAGCCTATAAGCTGCTTATAAGTCATGTGAAATAGTTATAACTCAAAAACTTTTGAGAGATTTTCTGAGCCGTTTCTTGTATTTGATGACCTTAGAGCTCTCTGGTATGAAGATTGTAACAGTGCTTGCTATGATTTATAAGGTGTTTGGCATGATGGGGGGGATCAAAAGAAAAAAAGCTGCTGTAATTGTGATTCTTTTGAAAACAATGGCTTCTTTGTTTGTACAATGTTGCATTCATAAGCATTACATTCATAAGAATTTTTCTAATGAAACCTTAGCCTCCAAAAATATTTCTTTCTAACCAGCATAACAAAATACAACCAGAATAACAACTTTTAAGGACAGAAAAAAAAAAAATCTATGAGCCCTTCTGACAAGTGGGAATTCCATTAATGTAGATCTGAGAAATACTATGGTTCCCAGAAGTGGGTTTATTTTTTCATGTCGGCACAGTCTAGTGTGCTATCTTTTTGCTATCTTTACTTACCATTTGCTTTCTCTAATCTGAAGTTATTGTAAGACTTTAATGTAAGAAAAGAAAAAAAAAATTGGTTTTTTTGCATTAACTGGTTCTGCCTAACTTAACAAGTTACCATTTTTCAAAACAGTCAGACCAGGGCCCGAGAATTGCTGTAAAATGCTTTCATAAAAAGAAAAAAGTGCTTCATTTCTGAACAACATACTTCAAATGTTACTACCTACATAACACACTCTAATCTTTCTGAGATAGACCACATTACTTTTTTCAGGTAGTAGAGTTGGAGTCCTGGTATAATCTTGGTTGGATTCATCCATGAAGGACCACTCAATTCATATGCTTTTTCATTTTCCTGGTAAATGCAGTGAACAGCAAATGGCACCCATGCTTTTGGCCATACATCTTCACCTCTTTGCTGGCTTCTGATAGAAGCAGAACTCTTGACAAGATAGTGGCTTGAGAAACAACTCTCCATTCAGAGTCATAATTCTTTAGACTCCTTCCTTATCTTCTCTATAATTCTCTCCTTTGCACCAGACACCAGGTATTTTATATTTTCATGTACAGCACAGAGTATACTATCACATTTCTCTTTCTTCCTTTTTGCCTTCGAATGAAGGTGGTGAGATCATCAAGGATGGACAGACTACCTACTTTGCAATGCAGCATGGCTGCTGCATATTGGCTGATCAAGACTGACATAATAGCTCTTAGAGCTTGACTGAGCATGAGCCAACTAACACTGTGTTGGAGATCTGTTTCTTGATGATGTAACTGCTTGAGCAGGTTTTCCTACGCTTTGAAGTTGGCAGAGGTTTTTCTCCAGAGATGTTCTTGGCCCCCCTACTTCTCCATCTCCTTTCAGCAAACAGATAAAGGGAAACAGACATGGTGAGAATTGCACTTAATGCTCAGGCGAAAGGTTCCTTGTTCTGACATCATCTTGATCCAGCACTTTGAATTTACCTGACACTTCACCCCTCTTGAGTCACCAGAGCACAGAGGGTCAACCTATGTTCTAGGTCTAGAATGAACACTCTGCGTACTCTGAATTTTCTGCTTTATTTCTAGGATTATGGGAGAAAATGTGTAGATTAAGTGAGCTAGGACAGCACTAAGAAGAGGCTTTTGAAGAAAAAACTGGCCTAGCTGCTCAGCTATAAAAATAACGTGAAGCAAGAGACTGCCCTTCTGAGATGATCCCCAATTACTTGCTTTAAACATCTTTCATACTGGGTGTGATGGAGGTTTTTGGCGTGACCAAGACTGCTCATGGCAAATGGTCAGACAGCTGTCCTCTCAAGTGCTAAATTCTGTTAACTCAAGTACTCTGCACTCTTTACTGACCTCTTCTTGACAGCTTCAGTAGCTTACAAGGTGGACATGTCAGAGAGGCCCTGCTAAGCCAGAACATGCTATAGCTACCAAACTTAAGAAGAAAAAGTCTCTGATGGGAGAAGTGACCTGTAACAGGATCACAGAACTCAAAGAGCTAATTATGACAGTAATTCTTGTTGCTTTAAACTAAATCTAATGGTGGCAGAGGCAGTCTGGGTGTTTCACAGTGTCAGTACTTTCTGCTTGTCTGGACCAACCAGTCTGGTGTCTACTTCTGTATATCTAAAAGCCGCAGTTAAATTGGGTATAGTGGATTTATCACCTTTGCCTGCAAAGGAAATGCTTTGTGATTTTAAAAGATCTTTTGCCTTCTTGTGATGGGGAAATGAATATTAGTTATAGTAGGTCCTCAGCTGGTATAAATCGTACACCAAGTGATCTGCACTGATTTAAGAAAAGACACTATGTGGAATTGTCTGCTTTTGTTCTGCATTCCAACTCCCTTTGGCTACCAGTTTTTCTTTGAAGAGACATTAGTGTGTGAGCAGCCAGCATTAGGGCATACTTCTCCGTGACTACAGTTTAGGCACTGCACTGTAGTCTTTCAAACCATGAAAAGTATTTTGAACAAACAGAATACAATTTCTGTAATTGGAATTCAGCTTGAAACCTTGGGCTAATGTTCTGCTGCCTATGAGAACTGTGTTATGAGCCAGACTATGTATACATAGTCACTACTTGAATTTTATTGAGAAAGCACCCAAACTCAAACCCCTTCAACACTGCTGTGTCTTCTTCTCTAAAACTGTAGTGAATTAATGTCTTCAGTTCTTGAACAATGCCTGTAGCACTCAAGAATTAAAAAAAAAAAAATCCTCTGAAGAATAATCAGATGCAATGTTTCATCTTTTACAAGACCCAGTGGAATTTAAATTTGAGATAATATGATTGATTTTTTAGAACAAGATTTGAATTTAAAATTAATTAATAGAAAGTTACTATCTGCAGTGAGAGTATTATTGAATTACACTAAACCAAGAAAACTATGCACATAATTTCCAATTATGAAATATTTCTTTACTAAATAAAGCATAAGTGAAAGTTTTCAAGCTTTACAACTGAAATTCAGTATTTTTTAGAGACACAGCAGCCAGTGAAGAACATGCCTGGTTTTAAACAAGGTAACCCTCAACAGCATCACAAGAAGCATACTTAAAAGTATATGTAATTTACAAATACTGTGATTGTAGATGCAAATGAGGCACTTCTTTCCTCAGTGGTTAATTGCATATATGGACACCTCATCTGCATGAATGGTTGTGATAAATTAAGTTATGCAAAACACTATTAGCATGTTTTGCAAATCAGATGCTGTTCTTCAGGAACAGCAGTGATGTGCATCCAATTTTATGAGTTGGGTCATTTTAATCATGCTTTGCTAGAGGTGTTTTTACAATATGTACTTTAAATGTACTTTGTTATTTTTAAATCTACAGAATGTTCAGAATATTAATCCAGATTTGGTTTATTTCATTATTAGTAGTTTGAGAGTGTAACCACTAGGCTTGCTAATTTTGTATTATAAAAGCAAGGGAGAATTTCTCACTGACATAATATAATCTGATCCAAATACCTGATCTGTAGGAAGATGGAAGCAGCTATGCTTGTATTCTATAGGGTTGGAGCAGGAGCATAGATATTAGGGAGAGAAAGTACTGACAGACTGAGTACCAGAGCAGTACTGGTCATGCCTGCAATAGTCTGAATGTTTGATCCATTCTGTCCTTGAAGCTGTCTTACAGAAAATATGAGTTTAGCACAAGAAATTAGGAGACAATTTACACGTGTATTTTCCAATTGCATTTCTAAGCAGCTCTAAGTTCCTCTAAGAGGAACTGACATGCCGCTGGATGCAGCTCCATACCTGGTGAACTTTTGCCAAATCCACCTCTAGCTTTGCTGATCTCTTAATAAATCCAGTCTTAGTGGCAGTGTACTTAGGTTTTGGAGCTTTAATCTTGACCTGGGTGACAGAATCTGGGAGAGATGCTTCCAGTTCACACAGTCCTACAGAAATACAAACAGTGATTAAGTAACAATGTGGTGGGAAGAGACATTTGAGTTTTGTTAATATTTGAAGTAAATAACTCATACAAACTAAGACTTCCAAAATGCCTCACCTGCAAAGGTATCTAGATAGAAGTTTTTTACCACATAGCATTCAGAATGGTTGTCTGGAAAATAACCCATTCTAGACAAAGGAGCGTACGTTTGTGATGCAAAGTCAGTATACTCTTTGATGATGTCTCGTCTCTCCAGCTTCCCCATCACATTCTTCCTGTTAGCCATCAGTTTCCTGAGCACTGAAAAGGAAATAGAAATGTGAGAAGGTTCTTCACACAAATAATTTTAATAATGCTGTACCTTTGGAAATTCACAAGAGCTTTTACTAGTTCCTATAAAAACATGACCTGTTTGACAAGAACAAACGCTGGCCACGCATATCTATATTGTGAATGCAACCTGTTTCATCCCGAATAAAAACCGAGACTTTGTGAAAATAGAAATGGCTTGGCTGAAAACCAAGTCTCCTACTATTCGCTCTCTGGTATTCAAACTTACTCAGTGCAAAGTCATGCTGAACCTTTTTAAATTTCTCTTCTTTAGCCTTCTGGTGATTTTGCCAGTGATCATCCAAGCGCTTGGCATCCAGCTCATTCTGATTCTCCTCTCGCCTCTGCAGCAGCTTCTTTAAGACTTCTAGTCGAACTGCCTGCAACCTGCAAGGAAAGAAAAGGCCAGGTATGACCTACTGTACTCTGCAGTGTTCTGTGCAATGCTGTCACAATTGGGTGCTACATACCAAATGACTACGCATAGTTCATATTGCCTGTCTCATATTTAATCTTTCATTTTAAAAAGTGAGTTTAGCACTGGTGAAAAGTGTTGTGGTAACAGTCTCCAAATTTAACAAAAATATCCCTTCCCAAAATCAGGGGATTTTCACAGAAATAAAAGGCTTGTACCCTCAGCCAAGCCCATAAACCTTCTTGTTCCTTGTCTATTCAGACAGTTATTAAAAGAAACAAAGAACATAACTGGAGTCCTACTTTTCTATTTCCTGTTCTCTAAAGGCCCACTCCTTCCTCTCCATATCATCCATCATTTTCCTCCTCTTTGCGATTTGTGAGGCACTGTCCATGGCTGGAAGAGTTGCTTCCCATGCGCGTTTTTCCCGGGCGCGTTCAATCATCTCCACCTCGGCTAGTCCTGCTGGTAGCCCCCGACCTTACAGGGATAAGAAACGGTAGCTCTTTAGGAGAATGGTGAATACAGTGAATAACCACTACCAAAATGTATTGGAGGGATGGATATGTTAAACACAAGCAGAACTGTCAATAGCCAGAAGAAAATACTTCTAAGGCCAGTAAAATTCTGCAGTATGAGGAATGGTAGGACCTGCATTTGTTACACCTTAGCTGACAACACTAGCACTTCACTCTTCTACTGCAGGCTGCAAAGGAGGAAAAAATTTTCAAGACACTTTCTGATAAAGAGTACTTTTTTCAGCATGTCCAATGTCCATCATTTTTGCAGGCTGTACACTAGGTATACTCTGGGGCAGCAGTGTTTATACGATTTTTTTTTACTGGTCTAACTCAGAACAGATGAAGAACAGTAGGTAAATGGAAAAGCTACTCCTAGTTCGCATTTGTGAAACATATGGTCTTTTTATATTGCACGATCTCAAAACTTTTTATGAAATGCCCCAAAATGGTGCTATTAAGTAGCAAAATGTTGTACTTATTTTGGAGATAGAGAAAATAATGTGCCCCAAAGGAAGAAAATAAAGGGCTGCCAAAGCTGGCAATAGACTTGAAACCCGACGTTGGAAAAAAAACCTGACTACTAAAGAGGCCATATGATTAATACCATTTATCTTGATTTCACAACTCACCCCAAGTGAGCGTAGCAAGTGTCAGAAGTTCAGGGACTGAGCCACTGGGAATTACATATTCAGGGGAATAGGGATCTGTCTGGGCTTCCCCGTCCCTGTAATCTGTCTGTGTGCCCAAAGTTCGTAACTTGGGACCAAAGACCTCCCTGTCTCTTGTAGCTGAATGGGTATAGGGCTCTGTCCTAGAAAGAGAGGCAAGATGGAAGAACATTTGTCAAATTCATTAAAAAACAAAACAGAAACACAACACTAAATTAAAGGTAGGATATCCAAATGTGTTTTATCTTAACATTGCTCCCACTATGTTAATTCCATTGCCTTTAGTAAAAGCAGATTGGCTGCATCGAGTACTCTGAAACCTCCTTCCTTAGGTAAGCAATCCTGAAATCATCCGATTTTAGTTCTCACAAGTTATTACATGCAAATCTTAGCTATGTATCCATTCTAAAGCATTGCTTTTAATGGGCACAAAGAGTAACTAATGGTTGAGTGAAGTAGGACTGCTCCAGTTTAGCTTACACATTTGTCTTTCCAACAATTCCAGAACATAAATTCACTTCTTCTGTCAGCACATGCAACTTCCATTGACTCTACTAGGAAATGAATCTCCTCATGTCCTCTCAAAATTTGATCCCCAGTGAAAACCACATTAGACTACTTCATGGATGCCCTGCACCACTGAACAGTATTGCAACTATCACAGGGATTTTAATAAACTATCAAAATTGGTTTTCAACAATGCTGTTGTATTGGAGAATCTTCTTTGCATCAGTATCTCTTCTAGGATTCAAAGACACTTGCCTTTCTGTTTCAGGCCTCATAATCATAACACACTTGAGGCACATGTTCTTTACCCGCAAAGCGCTACTTAGATATGGCAAGCAAACTCTGAAACAGTCAGTCACCTCCTTCCTCAGGAATTCTCAATGGTGAACAAACCCTAACCTCTTAACAAGTTTTTCTTGGTGTTTCATTATGAAAAATATTGGTCACCAGCTAAATAGTTTCCCGGTCTTTTCTGGTGAGATGTGACTCATTACCCACAGTAACGTTCCAGAACTCACTACTTACTTTGCCATTAAGTAAGTAACATTTTGTGGAAGCAGCTTATGTAAAGAGATGAGAGGTCTGAAAAGAGAGAATGCAGATTTAAGACAACAACCACAGGCATGAAAGATCATTACAGTTTAGAAAAACTGCAGGACATTAATTTCAGTGGAGCTGCAACAATTTTTCACAACTTAGGTTCAATAGTTGCCAATTTAAGAATTGTGCCTGAATATTGAAGAATTCTTTCACAGCTAAGGAGTAACAGGGAAAGTTTCACCAGTAGGATTGTTATTCTTCTGTCAAAGTAGAAAGTGGAACTGCAAAACAAGACAATAATTACAAGAAGTTAATTTTGAGTATACTCACAAGATATTCTGTATGTTTCACTAATGAGTTTACTTTTTTATCTTTTAACTTTTGAGAAAGGATTTTTTTTAATAACTTCTTGAAGTCCTGAAATGAATTCCAACAATCAGTTGGTAAGCCAAGCTGTTTTGGACTTATCTAATTCAATTGTTTCCTTTTCTGTGCTATTTTATCAAGTATCTTGAAAGTGATGTGGACTCAATGACACATTAATAATTCTTTCTTAAGCATTCTTGCAGTTTGCATATTGCAGTTCACTATAAATTTCCCTTAGCCTTTGAGAGACTTTAAAGCTTAATTTCAAAATACAGAAGATAACATCATCTTTGTCCTTCTTTTTTTATTCTTGTTAAAGGAGGCATAAAGAACGTCAATGTAGTAAACATGGCTTTTTTTAATATTTAAAGTGGACATATTGGCCAATAGCTGCTGACTGTAATAGTGAATGTAATTCAAAATATATGCAGCTAAGTTGAGAGTGTTTGTATGCTAGCTGTTGGTTCAGATCTTGAGTCCATGGCTGACCTGCAGTGTCATTCTGGAAGGAGCAGAGAAGTCCTGCAGTAAGAACATTGATGAAAAGTTAATCAAAGATTCCCTCCACTCCCTTTCTGTTCCTGGCAGAAACTGGGAGTTAAAAGGTTCCTTCTTAAGAAGACACCTTTAGAGAAGTCTGGAGAACCACAATGACTTCATGAGCATCTTCTTCCTTTGTGTAAGAAGATCTAGGGCCCAAAGAGTTCTATAAATAATTATTAAGTATAGAATGCCTGGTACTTCTGGTTATATGGTAACTCATTACCGGAAAATTCTGCCATAAGTGTGACTTTAAAAAGACCATGTGATTTAAGATTTGGTTACTATTGAGATTTTCCTAGCAGTTATCAAAGATCTGACAGAAAAGGCAGAAAAAATAAAGCTCTAGTATTTATTTAGGTGCTCTTTAAACTGCACAAAAGCAAGCTGCTGAACCCTCTTTCAAATCCGTTCATTCCTTACCGTGCAAAATATTTGTAGCGATTCCTTCCACTAACTTCAGGGTCTTCATACACGGTTGGAGGCATTTGAAGAGAAGATTGAGCTCTAAAAGTCAAAAGACAGGATACCAGGATACAATTTAAGAAGTACATTCAGAGCAGTTCTGAGCTTTTTTTTTTTTTTTTTTTTAAATCTCTCTTTCTACTTTCCTGGTTGCACAATGAAACACTACAAATTCCACAAAATACTTACAGAAGCAACTATATTTTGCTTTCTTCATACTTACATACACAGCAAAACAGTTTGACACTTCATGTATATTTCTTACAATGTGTGGGCAAGGAATGGTCATTTGCTGCTTTTAATAAAACTTTTCTTATGTGCTTGTCATGAAAAGGATTGGGTACTTGTAAATGCCTAACCTTGTAAACTTAACTACTTTTATTGAGGGTGTGAGGAGCAAGCTCATTTCTTTAAGAGTGAAAAACTTTCCATTTCCAGAAAATATGTGTAAAGGAGTAGAATGAACAATGGGGCAGACTATCACTTCCTACCTTTTAAAAGCGGGTAAAGAGATTTTGAGCAAATAGAGAAAGTTTTAGAACCAGCAGTTTGAGTTCTCCAATAATGGAGAAAAATTAAGATGACTATGTGAATGTTTCAAAACCTATGCTGGAACAAGGATGTATTTTGCAAGAACAGTCTTTCTTCAATTTCCCCCCTATTTTGAATTTAAAGTAGGCAGACTATTTAAATTTTCCACTGTGACATCTTGGAGGATTTTCTTTATTTTAAAACTTTGGAAGACCGTAAGGTAGACCTCATTAAGGCAGCTGGTGAGAGAATGGATAGAATTGACTCCTTTGAAAGCTATGCATCAGGACTGGTATTTGATTTCACAACTACTTTACACTCCAGTCTTACTCTTCTCAACCTGCAAGGTGGTTGAGGAGAAGAAACAAAGAAACAGAAGTTCTTTAAATAAACAAAACCCAAAACTCTATCATGCTATTAAGGTAAGTCATTTCCTTAAGCTATACATATGACAAGTTCTGAAGGTCACTGTTTTTGTAAGACCATGTTTAGTAACTTCTAAGAATCCTGACCTCAAATGTACGGGATTGTGGATGCTGGAGTTGGTGGCTGCTGCCTAAATTTAAATACAGAGATACAATTAACAGTACCTAACATTGCTCAACAGCTGGGATCAAACCAGAGGATTGCATGCTGACATCAGCTGCCTTCAAAGACCTCATCTAGGCCCTACAAACTGCACTGTGGAACTCGGGGAGCCACAGCATGGCTACCAACTACAGCAAAGCCTATAGAGAGCTGCTTCATTAACCTCCCATGACATACAATTTGCTGCCAAGGTAAGTTTCAAGTCGTCTCAGTGCTTTCAGTCATATCACATAACAAAAGAAAGGGGAATGTTTGGAGATGCAGTGTGGTAACCTGAGATACTTGCTCAGCACTAATCAACCTATTATTGGGAAGTTGTGTTTGTAATTCAAATGAGTTAATTGAGCTGATGGCCAGTTCCACTAGCTGACTCTTTACATAGCAGACTGTTGCTCTATCCAGATGGATTTGTGTTTCATTCAGCACAGGTGGGCACTTATTCTTATGATCTAACTGTATTAGCATAAGCTGTTCATCCTATTATGGTATAGTTATAGGCACAATGGGAACCCAGTGAAATAGCCCCTTTTATTCCACAGATCCTGCCTCTTGCATGCCCTTGACTTATATTTGCTGACTTTGCTGAAATAAATGAGCATTTATTCCTGGTAACCTTGCAGAGGCAATGCAACTACTGAGAAGACAGCTGGGAAATATTCTATCGTCTGTATCAGCAACACTGTCAATCAGTGCAGGTTGAAACAGAGGGGATGTATTTCTCATTTTTTTTGTTAATTGCAAGACATTTTGCAAAGACATGTTGAAATGTAAATCAATTTTAAAGCAGCTCAGGCATCAAATGAAGCTCTTGTTACAGAATAACAGGCAAAAGATAAGAAGACACCAAGCTTCTCATATGCTGGCAACAGTTTGAAATGCTGAAAATAATAACAAGAATTAAAAAAGAAGTCTTCAAAATTCTTATTTTATTACAGAAATTAGAATATTCTTTCAAAACTGAACAAAATCAGGTGTGACATCTTCTGTATCAACCTTAAACACCTTTGATTACTGTCTGGCATGTGGTAGAACTCAGAAAAGTCAACAATTTAAAGTTACCTTGTTAATGCAGAAAAAAGACTATGAAAACATCTACCTAAGCTGATGCCTGCAGTCTTGAATGCAACAAGAGGACTCCAAAACATGCACCGTGTGTCAAAACACAGAAACATGGTGGGGGGGTGTGTTAAATATTTGCTGAATCAGAAGCCCAGATTGCCATGCCAGGAGAAACTTCAACTAAGAAACTCCTGCACTGAAAATGTAGTGCCCCACATTTTGGGCCCCAGTTCAGGCCCCATACACCCCTGAATGCGCAGCAAAGGCAAGCCAACCAACTGCAACTGCAAGGGACTAGAAGGAAACAGCTCCCACTGAAGTAACACACATATGTCACTGAAGTCTTCGTAACTTATCTGATCTATAAAAGATTGACATAACTCTTCCCCAGCAACCGCTGTAAAGCAGATAGCACAGGGATGAAGGAATGTGCAACATCCACCCTGTAAGAAACAGATGGTCAACCATACTCCACAACAGCTGCAATCTCTTAATTTCAAGGGAAATATAAGTAGGAGAAAATTGCAGTCATCTCCTTTTCAGTGTGCATGGATTTTTGCTGGTTTTGTTTGTATGTTTGTTTTAAATTCTGCAATCGTAGAACACTTACGCAGCAAGCTGCTGAAGAGCCTCCAGGCGCTGCTGAGCCCTCCCTCTCCATCTTCGGTCAATAAATGGAGGATCTTTGCCCTCCAAGCACAGACTGTAGCCTGGGAAATGGATCAAACTACTAAACAGACTCCTGAACATTGGTGCCTTTACCTGATGTTTGCATGGACACAAAAGAAAAAAAAAAAGAAAAGAAAAAAAAAAAAAAAGGCAGTGATTTAGGGATTTCAAACAGCATTAAAGAGATCAGAATTTCAGCTTGCCATGATTTACAGGACTGCACATTTGGGATGGGGAAAGAAGGCATACATATGCTAATGATGTCAGCTGGTTAGATGGTACTTCTCAAGATGTGAAGAATACCAGACTAGCAGCAGATGCACAGATATGTCTTCTGGCTGTTTTCCAGTGTCTAAACTTATATATAAATGGAAGGGTCTAAACAGTTCGTTACATAAAGAAGTTAGTGTGCAGTAGCTGTGAATGTGCAGTAATGTGAACTTCTAGCACATTACCCCATGTAACTCCCTCCTATTTTGTGTACTCTAGAAATGATGTAACATATCCCACTTACAGCGTAAAGTTACATTATTTTTTACTGTAACAATTTTAGCATGTGTTAAAAATGTCTCAATGGGAGTTAGCACACAAAAATGATCACATTAAAAACCCACACCCTTCCTTTTAAGCACTAATTTCCCTGGGTAGCTATGCCTTAAATCTCTAAATTTATGGTTGCCAATAAATCTTTGCAATTGTGACTCAAGTTTAAGTGATGTAGCTATATTGGCTTGAGCTTCTGTAAAGCCTGAAATCAAATTTGAATTGTGAATCGCCCTTTTCATTTCAGAGAGTGCTAGCTCAGATGCATATAGGGCAGGGGTGACATTTCAAGTACACTAACTCACTGGAGTGTAAAAGAGTGTCAGATGATGAAGATCTAGGCACCCTATATGAGTAGCTGCCCGCTGTGCATGAGACTGCATTTCTGTTTCATTTCTCTTCAAAGGGAGGTCATCTTCTGAGAGTTTGGACAACCCTATAAACTAATATTATTACAAACCCTGTCCACCCCATTTTGTGATGCTATAGATTAAGAATTCAAAGTTGTATTGTTTTGAATTGCACATTAGGCACTTGCTGACTCATGTGCTTCAAACATGTTTTATGCAAGTCAGAGTCTGTAACCATACCCATCCGCAAAACTGCACCTACAACGTGACACCAGTAGTGACAGCATGCCTGCTTACTTTGTCTGGCCTGAACTGTTAACACAGCCCCATTGTTGCAAGGATCTCTGTGATGACAGGCAATGTTTCTAGCTCTGTGTGTATGTGTCTCTACAGAAAGGCAGGCCAACACCCATTTTCTTCATGTAGATAGAAGAAAGAGTCTGAGATAATGGGGTAAGAGACATATAGAAATATTCTTAAAATAAGTGTTTCTTGATTCCACTGTTGGAAAGCTGCTCAGGGATTTTCTCCTCCCTGTACAGCAACGGAGCTTCAGAGTTCAGAATACCTGCCTCGCAGGCTCAGTCAAGCGCATAGGAGGACCCTTTGTTTAAAATCCACTTCGTTGTGCGGTTGTACCAAGTCTGTTTTCCTTTGGCATTCTACCTATACACAGCCTGTCCAGCCATCAATCGCTGCTGTCTAAAGATGTGACTGCCCTAGCTGGTTTTAAACGAGCTAGGGTGAATACTGATAGCAGGGGAGCAGACAGCAGGGAGCTAAGCATGGGCTAACTAGTGAAGGGCTTAGCGAGGAAGTTACAATTGAGCTAACCTAGTATGAAGAATCAGGAGGGATTTGTTTTTACAGACTGCTTAGCTGTTGCCACCTAGTTCATTTTAAACTAAGTATGCTCCCTTGAGCCGCAGGTCTAAGTATATCCCCAGGTAAGCAAGAAGACACTGTGTGAAGTAAGGCTTTTTAACAGCTCTGCTTGAACAACAGCCTAGCAACTGCCCAGTTCTTTTATTAGATCCTAGTAACATACACAAGCTATTGTTAACGGCATTTGGAGATAGTCTTTTAAAAATGCTGACACACAATTTAGCCAATTACTTCAGAGATGAAAAGGGGCATTTCTAGGCTGCTGCTACAGAGTCATCCTAGGCCAGCAATCACAGTTACTCCCTATGTTAAGCCTTGTTTTAGATAAAACTGCTTTCATTGCTTTGTATTTTGCCGTTTTAAGGGAGCAGCGTAAAACTGAGACAGTTTCTACCCACGTGTATGAGTAAACACAGAAATAGAAGGTGCACATGTGAGCAATCTTTGGCCAACACCTACCATTTTATCACCGAGCTGAACATGGACATTAGACTTTGGATGGTCCTTCTCAGTTGATAGTGTGTACAGAGGGTCTGAAAGGTAAGTGAATAAATGGAGCTAGTAAGATATTTGAGGAATCAGCATGACTCATCAGGCTCTACTTTGGTATTTTAAAGTCTGTCCATAAGTGAGTATAAAACAAGCAAGAAAAGAAAAACAAAATTCCACCATTACACAAATGAGCCTCAGAGCTGAAATACAACTGTTCTGTGGAACAGGCACATGACTAAAGAAAAATCTACATTCTTTGGAAACACTTCCAACTTGAATAGAAAATGAAGACATGAAACAATAAAAAAAAGAAAGCACGGTGCAACAGTAACCGGTGGAAATACCACACCGTATGTGCTGCTTCCCTCTGAGATGTAGAGCTGGTCCTGGCTTTCCTCCAGCTCACCAATTGTCCCAAGACTTGTCACTGATGCCAAACCCAAAGCTTTACCAGCGCGTGGCTCTGCCCTGCTCCTAGGTCGGCACTCGGATTCACACTTCTACACCTGCCTTCCCGGCTTAGCTCCTTGCCGGCGGCTCACTGACAGCCCCTCGGCCAGCTCTGACCGTGCATCTAGTCTTGCAGGGCTGCCGGCCGGCCGGACAGCCAGGAGAGGCCCGGAGAGCCCATCACGACTCGCACACCGGCCCCCTCCCACCCCCATCACCTTAACTCCCCGCCCCGGGCCCGGCCCGGCCCCGCCCCGCCCAGCGGAAGGCGTCAGGCCTGGCCGCACCGGTCCCGCCGCACTGGGAGCTGCAGGGGGCGCGGGGAGGACGCGGTCCCTCCAGGCCAGGCCCGGTACCGTAGGGGCAGTCGGAGGTCCGGGCGGGAGCCATTTGGCAGTCCCCGAGAAGCGAGGACCGCACAACGCCGGTGACCGTGCGGCTCATGGCGCCTCCGGCTGCCGTTCCTATGGCGACCGCCGGCGGGCGGGACGGGGCAGCAGGGGCGGGGCCGCGTCACGTTACTGAGGGGTGGAGGCGCCACCCTTCTCTGGGGCGGTAGCTCCGGCTTTTCCCGAGGGACTGGGAAGGCGTAGTCCGGCCCTCGGGTTCTCTCCCACAGTTTTCGGCGTGTTGTCGCAGCATCCTCCAAAGCCCTGTGTCCGTCTGGGGCTTGCCTCTTCCCCCTGGGGCCGGCTTTCCGGAGAGCTCTAAGGCCTGTGAGGCGCCGAGGCCCGCCCGCCTCCATTTTGTGCTGCCGCAGGCAGGGCTGGGAAGGAGCCTCTGGGAGAGCGGCAGTGGTGCGGTGCGAAGCCGAGGGGATCCGCTGACCGGCTCCGGCGTAGAAGGTGGGGGAGTTCCCCACTGCCGCCGCTGGGCTCGCTTCCCCGCTGCTGACTGCGCGTTCTGGGCTGCGCGGTGAAATGGGCATGGGGGGGGACTGAGCTGTAGTTTGAGGAGGACGGGGCCTAGGTAAAGGGTAATCTTAGACGAGGGTAGATTTAGATTAGATGTAAGGAATAATTTCTTCACTGTGAGGGTGGACACAGCGGTACAGGCTGCCCAGAGGGGCTGTGGATGCCCCATATAAGTGTTCAAGGCTTGGTGGGATGGGGTTTGTGTAACCTGTGGAAGGTGTCCCTGCCTGTGGCAGGGGTTGGAACTAGATTATTTTCCAGGTCCCTTCTAGCCCGACCTATTCTATGATTTTTTTTTTTTTTTTTTTTTGCTTGTCACCAGCTCTTGCTCAAGTTATTTTATGTGATGCTCTTCAGTTCCCCTGGAACCTCACTTAGTGCTTAAGAAAACTGGGTTAGCAATTGCAGTTGTGGACGGGATTCAGATTCAAGCCTGCATATTCTTATTCCAGGTGTTGCTTGTTACTGCTTCAAACTCCGGCAGCCTTAAAGTGTCAAAAATAGGCTTGGTGTGTACTGTCTGGAAAGGCAACAGGCATTTTTGCTCTTGTAAAGCATCTGAAGAGACCTTCACAAAGCATTACAAATAAACATTACACTTTGCAAAACTTTTTTTTTGGGGGGAGGAGGCTGTCATATTCTGTGAGGAAAGTTGGAAGCTTCATGCTGTTAGTCAGGAAAGGCTAATGCTTTTGTCAACCTAAGGAGATTGGGAGGCAATGTTACTAAGACTTTTGGAAGAGGACGTAAGGAGCAGTGAAATTGCACGTCAACCCTCTTCTCTGTCTATAATTTTGAAGCAGGTCACTTGTTTTGTGTATAAAACGGTATACACATATATATATATATATACACACACAGCTTGCCACCTCTGACCTGAAATTTTGGCTGCTTGGTTGTTCATCGCAGGAAAGTAATGTCAGTGTTGTGGTCCCAAATTCCTTGTTTCTACCATTTTACATACGTGTAGATGTTGAATTCAACTCTGAATGCTGGTTTGCTTTCTTGAAGGCCTATCACTTTTTGGAAACAATTACTACTTTCTTAGGGTAGCTGATGAAAATAGATCCATTGAAAACTCAGATGTGGGTCTGAATGAAGAGATGCTGTTACAGCTTTGTTGTTGACTGACATCCATAGGACACTGCTTTCTGTAATGAATTGATCCATGTCCTAAAGATACCTGGCAGGCTGTAAAGGCCCTTATTTTACTAATGAGCTTCACAATGTGATACCATATTATAATTACTGACTGAGGCAGTGAAAGTCACTTTTTAGTAGAGTTGTCAAGTAGTTTTCCTTTTTTGTATCTCATTTCTTTAGAATTTCATAGTTTCTATACTGAATTTTTTTTCCATGCCGGACATCTGCCTTGAGGTAACGAGGTACGTAATAAACTGTACTTTAGTGAAAAAACAAAATAATTCTTTGTTGGCTCTACCTTCTCACATTTTTACACTTTAAGGTTTTAAGAGATGACTAGATACAGGTGGCCTGGAGTTTTGTTTTTCTGATGAGAAAAGAAACCAGATGGAAACCAGGTAGAGAAGGAACAACAGAGCAATTACACGACTTCCTGACAGAGTACAACAAAATGCCAGGGCATAGCCTAAAAGATGTGTACTCTGTGGAGTTGTGGAAGATCAGAAAGGGGCAGTCCCACTATTAACCTTAATCGCATTAGAATTATTTTTATTGTTAATTAATATTTATTAATAAATATATATATATAAAAGATGTTGCCACTTTCTTCACTAGTTTGTTCACTACGAGCTGCCTGACCCCACTTGCCTCTGATCTGTTGGTGTTGGCAGCTGAAAGGCTATGTGGGGACCATCTCAGGAAATGTGTCTGAAGAGATCAGTGTTTTCAGGTTACTGCATAGCTGCCTGAAGACTAGTACTCACTCACGGCAGGTGACAGATATATATATGTGGCTGAGCTAAAAAGATCAAGGTTCAGGTTCACGGAGCTTGCTTAGATTAGATTAGATGAAGGGGTGGGGTACATGAAATACTGGTTTATTTTTAACTAACGTTCCTGAAAAAAATCTCTGTGAATTAGGCCATTCACTGTCGCCATCTCTTACAAGTGTTAAAAGTCTGTTGGTTCTTACTGTCTTGAATGGTTTTTACCTGAAGTTTTCATATTCCTTTGGACTTCCATCTGGAAACCAAACCAGGGCCCCTGGCACACTGGTGTGTGCTGTGGAATGTACTGCAATGGTGAAGTGGTGAGGTTTGGCCTGAATTGGGTTGGTTTTGTGGTGGGGTTTTTTTAATGCAGATCAGCTATTCCAAAGGAAAAGATCCCGAAGCATGAAAGACTCTGAGAAAATGCTTGATCCCAGGCAGTGAACTCTGACAACCTTGTCTTTGACCTGCCCTTTAGAAAAGGGACTCAGAGTTTATCTGGTGGGTCAGTCTGTCCATATCAAGGACACATCCTGTTGCTTTGGTGAAAGTGAGCTAAAGGCAACTAAGCTGTAAGGAGTCAAAGGAAGATTCCCATTTCTTAGCTACAGTTTTCAAAGAAATTGCCTGGTGGGCTTTCTCCACAGAGCTGCTGGCCATAGTATGATTTTTTTGGGGGGCTTTGTTTGATTTTGGTTGGTTGGTTGGGGTGTGGTTTTTGTTTTTTTTTTTCTTCTGTAGCTGAGCTGGGGTGCTGTTTATGTTGTGATTATTATTTTTTTTATATCCACTTAGCTCTGAGGGGGTACCAGGTGCTCAGATGTATGAGTAAACTGTCCACACCTTTGTGAGTTACTGTGCAGTGAGTGGACCAACTCTGTGCCAGTGCTTAGCACATTGCAAAAATTCAGTCAAGTGCGCTAGTTAGCTGCTTGTGAAAGAGGCTGGGCCAAATGCGTTTTACCTCAGATTAACCTTGAGATAAGAAAGTGTAATTTGCTGCAAGATGAATTACAGCTACTCCGTTGACAGGCTTGTTATGCTGTAATGACTTGCTGATGTATTTTAATTGTAAAATCGGACAAAGAGAAATGGAAAATTGAGACAGGGAGTGTAGGATTAGGCATTAATTGAGAGCAGAGCAGTAGCAGGACAACAAGAAGATGGATCGGATGTGAAAGTGTGGTTTTAGAGGAGAAACTTGTCTGGCTGAGCAAAGAAAAGCTAGTAGCAGAGTGGAGTTCTAGAGAACTGGTGTGCTGGAGGAGGGAGAGACAGGGTGAGCAGCCAGTAGAGCAGAACTGAAGTGGTCTGGACAAGAAAATGGGAGACCTAGTTGAGGAGCTGAAAAGGCGAAGAAGGGTGTGGAAAGGCAGCACTCAGAGGGAGAAGGCAAAGAAGTTGAGCTGAACAGATGGTGAGTCTCTCTACTGTGTCTTCTTTCTGTCCTCCAAAGTCTTGAGAGGGGCCTGGGTTTCTTGAATGGGATTTTTCCCCTGCAGTCCACGAGGATTGGTGAAACCCCTGGCAAGATGTCATTCTTCTGGCTTTAAGCTTATTATGTAAATGATCCTCTTATACTCTTAATTTGCTAGCATGGCCAAATGGTAGCACTCTTGTGGTGCTGGATGCACTTGATGCTTCGTGGCAGGTTTTTTTTCATAGTTACTTTTTTTTTTTTTTTTCCTTAAGTTACAGGCAACGAAGTTATAGCCTTAAAAGCACTGTTGAGGCTTCGATGTCCGGAAATGCCAAAATTAATTGATTTAGAATCAGTAACCGTTAGCGTGCCATTTCCCACTCTTGCCACGGGATGTCACCGTTTCTCCACGAATGGGCCATCACAGCCTGACCCGAGTGCGCCAGTTCAGCATTTCTAATAAATGTGAAATGATATCAAATTAATTTGGCTTTTGGACCCGTTCAAGGTAAGCCCCGATTTATGTTCCCTGTCCGATCTCCATGTGGTTTACTAACTGTGTATAATAAGCACCTCTTTCCAGATGTGTGATTCGGAGGAGCAGGGCGGCAGCAGCACTAAGTCAATGTGGTTGCTAGGTTTTTGATCCAGAAGAAAGGGGGCCTTCCTCCCAGCCCATGAGAAGAGATGATGAAGGAAAGTGAGGAGGAGGAAAAGGAAGACGTGGTGGCTACTCCCATCAGGAAGCAGAGGTAAGTGTCAAAAAGACATGAGAAGACAGATGCTGTGAAATCTAATGTTTTGTGGATTGAGGCTTTGTCTCTGTGCTGGCTTTTGGCTATAGTAAGGCTATAGTAAGGCATTATATCCATTGTGGAGTATCTCATTTGTAACTTGTGACATCTTCAGTAAAAATGGCCTTGGAGTACTGCTTGTGGTAAATGGAGCTTTGCCATGGTGAAGTCTTTGGTTTCTTTGTGCGGTTTTTATTAAGGGCTCTGCTAAGAAAGGCATCTTGAGATACAACTACTGAAAGGGAAGAAGATTCAAGCCTTTACAGGAGACCTGTTTGCTCTTACTTTGCTTTTCGTAGTACAACTGGTGGCACATTTCCTGTCCTAAAAGCAATCTACAGATAAGGGTAGCCTTAAAAGTCAAAGTTCAAAACTAATGAACGAGTAGCATTTTCTGATCATAGTTAAAGATTTGATTTCAAAGCCTGCTGAAAGACTTATGTAATGGTTTTGATTAGCTCTTAAAAAAAAAACAAAACAAAAACCAAAACCAAACAAAAAAACCCATCAAGAAGATTAAAAAAAAAAAAAAAAAAAAGGCAAAGCAGAATTAAGAACATCTTGTTCAGAGAAGTCCAATTTGTGACAAGAACCCAAGTAATACTTCAGGCATCCTCTAGAGGATGTCCATATATATAATTTTGCTTGCTTTGGATGAGAATCTTAATGACCAGGGATGACATCTGGATGATTTGCTGGGCTGAAGTCTGGAATGTTGTTGTTTCTCCTCAGCAGGAAAAGGAACTTTGAACTCCTTAGAGACCTAGTGAATTCTTTGTGTTCTTATTCCTCCCATGCAATACTCAGAGGAATAAATGGCAATGCCAACATATTAGCTTGCAGCTTTCAAGCTTCAGTGTGTAAAGACATTTTCTTTTTTCCAAAATTGAACTGTCAGGGATGCAGGGAGGGTGCTGTCACCAGCAACAAACATCCTGGCCTGGCCAATCGATCCTGCTTCCCAGACTAGGCAGGGGACCGGCATGACTAAGAGGGGTGGTGACTCCCTAATAATGTCAAGGGCTGTATGTAGAGAGAAAGTTGTCTCCTTGAGCCAAGGAGATATCTTTGACCAGAAGCTCAGGAGTTCAGTAGCTAGATTTTTTTACTGGCTGTTTGATGGATGGTTTGTACTAAAGCCTGCAGTAGCATTAGGTAGCTTAACAGTTCAGCAGGCAGGGAGACATGTAGTATGTATTTATCTGATGTGTCACAAACTATGAAATGGAGTGCCTTCCTGACCTCTGCAGCATCTCTGCTCTCCTTGCTCTTTCTCCTGTTGATTGCCAAGGTGACTGGTCAAGTCTGGCTTCCAACTAGTTGGAAAACTTTTCTAGGGAGCGAATATTTGCTCTTGCCTGATCTGAACTCTTGGTTTTCTGTAGCCATTCTCTTCATAGAAGTTAAATAGCTGGACAGAAGTACTATGGAGACTCATTTCAGGTTGTTATTACAGTACAGTTTAACTCTTCCATACACTATACTCTTACTTCCTCTTAAACAATTAGTGCAACACGATCTTAATACTGACTCTTAAACCTTTCCAGAAAAATATTTACTTATCCTTTTAATTGCAATCCACTAGATGGAGATCAGCTGAGGGCTAGCCCACATCCTGGGGCCTGAAGGTATTTTTACCAGGAATAAAAGGGTGAGACAGCAATGACAGGACACTCAAGCCAAGGGAAGAAAAAAAGGGCTGACGGAGCCCTTTCAAGGACTGGGTGGGGAAGAAATTGTAAGTATCACTTCCCTCATGAAAGAAAACAAAGCCTGTGCTCTCTTCAGTCTTTAAAGTTCCCTTATCTTTTCCCTTTTTGTCTGCACCCACATCACTTCCCAGTCTCAAATGGTGGAGACTGAACAGAACAGAGTGCAGAATCTAGAGCACATCACTGGTGGCTTAACATATCAACTGTGAGAGCACCATAGGGACTCAGCAGCTAGTGTGTTGATCTGGAAACACAGAATCATAGAATGTTTTAGGCTGGAAGGGACCTCTAGAGGTCACCTAGTCCAACCTCCCTACACAAGTAGGGACATCTCTAAGTAGGGCAGGTTGCTCAGAGCCCCATCAAGCCTGAGCTTGAATCACTCCAGGGATGGGGCCTCCACCACCTCTCTGGGCAGCCCATTCCAGTGGTCTATCACCCTCATATTAAACATCCCCTCTTTGATCTTGAGTTTGTCTTTGGATGAGCCCTGAGGAGAATCAGACCTGGAATAATCCATTCTGGGGTTTAAGGGACTACAGTAATGGAAGTTAATAATGCGCCAGTTCAGATGGGATGCATTGAGTAAAATTTAGTGTTACACAAAGTACGTGCCACCCCAAGACACTCAGTACTTGAAGAAGATACTGCACGGCATACTGAAAACCAGGGCAAAATAGTCAGGGTATGGGCTTGAGCTGAAGCATTAGATGAAATTTTCTGCCATGCAGATGACTTGTGTTTCCAAGACACTTTTTCAAAGAGAGTTGTACTCCAGCTACGTAATGTGGGAAGATGTCAATGTAAACAGGCTCGCTTGAGAATCCCTCCATCTGCACATGGAGAAGCCCTAATGCTTCTTAAAATCTGACTCATGAGCACTTGATAGCCACATCCAATTGATTTTTGGTGGGAATAAGGATTCTTATGATCTCCCTGAGAAAGTGCCGTAATTCTCATTAGAAATTCTTCTCCTGGGTCAACAAGAAAATCAGAAGAAAACAAGTGCAAATGTATTAGGTGTTCAAAATTGAAACCTAGCTTGCCCACTGGTGTGAAAGAAATAGCTTAAGAGTGACTGAATTTTCTGCATTATTTTATAACTTTGTGAGTAATGGCCATGGGGATTCTAAATGGATTTAGAAGATACATAGTGTTGCAGGCTTGTATGTCTTGATGCAGTATTTAAAAGGAGTGAGATGCAGGGATGTGAGTACATAGAAGTATGCAGCTACAATCAGCAACGTCTCAAAAATGGAATGACTCATGTATTTGTGAATGCTAATGATTCCTTCTAGGCTTCCAGCTAACTCCCTTGGTTTGTTATGTTAAATTTTCTAGAATGGAGCTTCACATTTCATAAAGCATGATCAAGAGAGACTTGAATAGATTCAAACAAGCCATGTTTACTGCTGTCACAGACATCAAAATGGCATGCCACCAAGCAGAATACAATTGTTGATAGCAGCAACACTTAGGGGGAGAAAAAAAGAACAGGAACGTGTGCAGTGGAAAAGAAGTGGACCTACTGTGTTGCTGCTTCTCAGCTGATTGACAGCTTAACACCATTCATTGAAGTTGCAGAAACACTGCCTGGTTTGCAGCAGAACTGATCAAGGTTAGAAGTGGGTATTATGGGGTACTTCACAGAACTCCTGGGAAGCATTTTGCTTCAATACACAGGCAAGTGTACTTGAGTTATGAACAAGATTTCCTGTACTCTGTAAGCACAGACCTTAGGCAGCATTTGATTTTTGTGGGGTGACTAATCAGAGATCATCCATGTGTGCAAGTGGTGCAGCATATTAACAGTGGCTCAGCTGTCTGATTGCTTTGGATCACATCAGTTCATACAGACAATTCATACAGGGGTCATGCAGAAGTTTGAAAGTCTTACTTGTTTCAAGTCATGAGAAGTAAGGAGGAAAAGAGTTTCCTGTTTGGAAAGAACTATATAGGCAGTTGTCTTGGTTAACTCTGCAGTGGAGGACAAAAAAAAAAAAAATCTGAGGTTAGCAAAACTTCCCCCTGGGTGACTAGTGCATTTTCTTCTTCATGCCTAGATACTTTTAAACGTGGGCTATGTTTTCTGGCTTTTAACTGAAAGCAGAGAGTCTAACTGCAGTGGAGGGACAGACCTCGGTAGATTCACATCTTTTGTAGGATTATTGATGTTACTTTCCCAATACAAGTTAGTGTTTTCTGAGTTACTACATGTAGAGACTGTCAGAAGATAACACACTCACCTTCTTCAGCTGTGCTCTTGTGTCGGTAGCACATGCAGCCATTGGAGTGCAAACACCTGACCTTTCCTTCCATTGCTGAAAAGCTGCTGCCTTTCCCAAGGCTCAGTTGTTCTTGACTTCAGTGCATGTGGAACAGGCAGGTTACTTTGTGGCATGGTACAAAATGCCAGCTTCCTTTTTTTGCCACGTTACCGGGGAGATGGCAATACTGAATTTGCTGAGCTGTCTTTTGCAGTGCTGCATGCATGGCAAATTCATAATCTGTGTACTAATAAATTTGGAGATGCTTTCAGGGGGCAGTGAAAAGACAAGGAATAACATGAAAGTGGTGACAGTCTTCACCTTAGCAGAAACTGGAGAGAGGCCCCTCCCCCAAAAAAGTGAGAAAGACATGAAGATCCTCTAAGTTTATACCAAAACTAAGCACTGATGGTTTGTTTGTGTGTGTGTGTTTTTTCCTGCATGAACATCCAGATTTCACTGGAGTAGTCCTTCATTGCTGGCAACAGTATCTTGCCTGCACTATAAAAAAAAAAAAAAAGGTTTCTTAGCAAAAGCAAGCAGTGCTGACAATTCCTGAAAGTAGCTTTGCTGAAAATTTTGACTGGGACAGGAGTTTCTGCTCTGCCTGTTGTTGTAAGAGGGTGGGTGGGTTGGTTGGTTTATTTTTTACTGTAGAGGGTTAGGTCACAGACTTTTGGTTCCAGCATGAGACCCCAGAATTTCTGGGGTGCTGTGGGCCAAGCCTCGCAATGTCAGAGACAGCAGTTCTGATTCTGAAGTGGAGAGTGCTGACTACCTTCCACCTGCAGCCTCTGACACTGAAGACTTGGCTGAATTTCTGGCAAGAAATGATCTGTTGATGTACTAGCTTGTAGGGCATTCAAAGAGACAGAAATGACTTAAACATAATCTTGATTCTACTTTTGTTTCTTTAAAGGGCTTGCTTGGCAGCATGGAAGGAGACTCTGTCCATACAGACTTCTGTGGAGATCTCCCAGGAGGGGATGATTCAGTGCTGTGGTACAGCATCCCTGCATACAGAATTCATGTCACAGTGCTGAAACACAGGCTTCTTTGGCCTGGGAAGGGACTGGCACATCACTTCTTGAGGTGATTTTAGCTCTGACTTGTAGAATCATAGAATAGTTTGGGTCAGAAAGCACCTTTCAAGGTCATCTAGTCCAAGCCCTCTGCAGTGAGCAGGGATGTCTGTAACTAAATCACGTTGCTCAGAGCCCTGTCCAATCTGACTTTTAATGGTTCCTGGGATGGGGTATTGATCACCTCTCTGGGAAACCTGTGCCAGTGTTTTGCCACCCTCATTGTAAAAAAACTCATTATATCTAGTTTAAATCTACTGTCTTTTGGCTTAAAACCATTGCCACTTGTCCTGTCACAACATGCCCTGCTAAAAAGTCTGTCCCCATCTTTCTCACAGGCCCCTTGAAGTAATGAAGTGCTTCAAGAAGGTCTCCCTGGAGCCTTCTCTTCTCCAGGCTGAAAACTCAACTCTCTCAGCCTTTCCTCATAGTAGAGGTGCATCAGCCCTCTGATCGGTTTTGCAGCTCTCCTCTGGACCTGCTCCAACAGCTGGACTCCAGAGCTGGACCCAGTACTTCAGGTGGGGTCTCAGCAGAGAAGAGGGGCAGAATCACCACCCTCGACCTGCTGGCCATGCTGTTTCTGCTGCAGCCCAGGATACAGTTGGCTGCCTGGGCTGCAATCACACATTGCTGGCTCATGTCCAGCTTTTCATCCACCAGCACCCCCAAGTCCTTCTCCACTGGGCTGCTCTCAATCCCTTCACCCCCCAGCCTGTATTGATACTGGGACTTGCCCTGGCCCAGGTGCCAGGACCTTGTGCTTAGCCTTGTTGAACCTCATGATCTTCACACAGGCCAATTCTCAAGCTTGTCCAGGTCCCTCTGGATGGCATCCCATCCATCTGGCATGTCAGCTGCACACACTCAGGTTGGTGTTGCCTGCAAACTTGCTGAAGATCCCCTCAAATCCTGCTCTCTATGTCACTCATGAAGATATTCAACAGCACTGGTGCCAGTATAGACCCTGAAGGACACCACTTGTCACCAGTACCCATCTTGACCTCTACCTTCTGGATGCTACCACCCAGCCAGTTCCTCATCCACCAAACAGTCCACCCATCAAACCTATATCTTTCTAGCTTAGAGAGAAGGATGTTTTGGGAGGCTGTGTCAAAGGCTGTACTGCTGGAGCAATGGCTGTCTCTTGTTTATACCAAGACACAGACAAAAGTACTTCTCTGGACCAATATTAAACAAGTTTCTTTTTTCAAGATGGTCAAGAGTTAATTGTTCCCAGAATAGGCACTACATGAAAAATATCAAAATACCTTCAGCTGTGTTTCACTATATTTTCCCCAGCTAAATTTAACTTCTTTCATGTATATCAGAAGTGTGAAAAAAATGGAAAACCCCAGACTACCTCAGACTGCTACTTTCAACTGACCTTGTTAGGGGCTTACCTAACAGTAACGGTGAATGTAAATATATTTTTGAGGTTCCTTGGAAAGGTCATCCATTTGAGTCTAATAGACTTCATTTTTTGGGGCAACACTTCTTTTAGTGGGCTGAAACTGAGGGTAGAAGAAGCCAATGACAATGACTGCAGTGCTACTGTGATGTTTACACATTGTGAGTCACCGCTGTATGTTCTTTAATTCTAATCAAGGGCTGTACAGGGAAAATAATTTGTAACTCTATGGCAACTGGGCATTCTGCTCCTATTTCACCCCTTACTCCTCTCAACCCAGAGCTATCTGTAATTCCTGTACTCTCGGATGTGGAACCAGGCTGACAAGTGATATGGTTGATTCAGGGAAGGTCTTTTTTTTGTTACGTTTCAGAGACTGAGATTCTGACAGAATCTCCTTTTCTGAGTACTGAATCTGACAGTTTTCCAGTAGCCTCAGCTCAGCCTGCCTGTAGCTATTCCTCTTTCACCTGTAGATAAATCGCTTCATCCTGACACATACTCTTTAATATAATTCTTTGGCCACTGTCAGCAGGCAGAGGACAAAAGAAAACAATAAAGCCCCCAAGTTAACGGTCAGTTCCTCTGCACAGTGTTATGTCAGAGAAGAAAGGGCTGTGATCTCCTCTCAGTGCTGTACTCCAAATTGGTGCAATTGATATGAAAATGTGTTTACTGTGCTTTAATGACAATTCCTTTCCTTCTCCTCCTTGCCAGCCCCTGCCTCTTCATCCCACCAAGAAAGGATTCCTCTTTCCAGGGTACAATTACCATGCAGGCAGCATGGCCACAGTAGCAGTGCTTCTCCTTAATCAGCTGCTAGAGTTGAAAAGGAATGCTGCTTGCAGAGATGTTTAGTCTCTACAGATCATACCTCTGTGCTGACCTCTTTGGAGTCTTTTCACAAGATGCCTAAATTTAATTTCCCTCTGCCCTTGGTATTCTGTAACTCTGGCAAGAGTATTTTGTTTGGTCTTTTCCTGGTTTCTACAGGCCAAATCAATCTCATTAAAACTTTATTTTTTAATAAAAGATGTTAAATAAAATATACTGTTGTTAAAAAAAGATAACCGTCATTAAATAAAAGACACTTGCAGATTTGGGAAACCCCCTTTGAGGTTTTGCACCACAGGCTTTCCCTCAGAGTTTGCAGTTACCACTAGCTCTGTCTAAGCCTTTGGATGATGGCCAGCAGATAAAGCTTTAGGACTAAAAGACAAAGCTAGTTATTTTGAAAGGAAAACATGTTTAATATGTTAAAAAAACAAAACAAACAAAAACCCCAAAAAACAAACAAACACCAAAAACCTAATTACAAGGCACAGCTTTGGAGAGCTGATGTGTGCTTTTGATAGGTGTTTCAATCTCAGCATTCACCTTGGTGATCCAGAGAAATAGAAGAGCAAAAATCTCTCAATAGAGAATGATCTCACTTCTGGCGTGGCTTATTGGAAGGGTAAATACTGAAGATAATGAAATAATTCTATCTTGCCCGGGGCTCTTGAAAACAACAGGGTTACTTGATATTTATTGTTCTGTATAGGGCAGGACCCTTTTCAGTCTTTTACGTGACTGGAGTGTTCAGATCCTTAGCAGACATTTTGAGCTCCTCAGTTTAGCTGAGACCGAGGGTATGTAGTCTGTTTTGTAGGAGCTACTGCTATTTACTCATCATCGTAAATACCTCTGTGATTTGACAAGTGTGGGATAACCTGCCCCAACTGTAAACAAAAAAAGAAAATAATCCTAAAAGTCAGAAATTAATTACATGCCTAAAATACAGGCTTTCATTCCCTCACAATGTTCTTGTCAGTGTTCCTACAATTTTGGATCCCCTTAGTACATAGTATGAGATCCCAGTTCTCCTTTGACTCTCACTACATCCTGTGGAAAGGCACAGCAGCTGCATTCCAGTGTCCATATTCATCTCTTCCCCTTCCGAGCTCTCAGTGGTGTCATACCCACTGATGTGCAGCCCTTCCCACATTACCTGTGCGGGGCATCCCTTTGCTCTGCAACATGCCTGGCTGTCTATACACATGCAGGTATAACCCTGTCATCGTCAGGGCTGGCTGTGGGCACAACCATAGCACACGGTTGCCTTAGGGAGCTTACAGACTGGGGCAAAGCAGGCAAGCTGGATTAGAGATAGCAGAGGCCTGGAAGGTGTGAGTGGCTGCTGCTGACTGGTTTGGGGCAGGCTACAAAGCAAAACCATCTCTGAACCTTTTTCCTTTATTCCCCCCCACCCCTGTACCTATTCCCTTATTATTATAGGTATTCAAAAAAAGCAGATTCATCGCCCTGTGTGCAATAAATCCAGTTCTCACACACTCAGGAGAGACATCGCTTATTTATTACAGAGGTGCACAAGCCTGGGTGCTTGGTGGTTTCCCACAAATCAAGCACACCGAACAGGACTTTCTATGCTGTATTTCTACACAAAATTTACAAAGCTTGTAATTCTCAAACCCACCCTTGTTATGATGATGTAATTTACATACAATTATGATATTGCTGACTCCCTACTTCCACTACTATGCATGCTCAGGGGAAGGGTCTTAAACTGGGCAAGGGTCTTTTATGACTTATAGGTGGGAATTTTACTATTATTATGAAGGTAGTTCAGCTAAGGATATATAGTATATAACATGGCCTATAGGCCTTAAGTTCTCCTGCTGAGTTGGCAATACACAATTGAACAGTCTTCCTCAAGGCCTGGTTGTTCTAGGATGACCTTGCTAAAAGCTACTAAATGTTAGGTCTTCTGATTAAAAGTATAACATCTACAATTCTGGCTATATTTTCGAAGTGTAGCATCTTGTCCTAATACAATGCTAGCTATGTTTTCAACACCAGCACCAGCTCGGCTGGCCCCCAGCCATGAAACAGCCAACATTTCATGTTGCCAGTTGGTGATGGCTACGCTCCTATGTGCAGTACCTACAGAGCCACCTGTTCTTCCAGATCCCCAGTTTTCTGTGCACAACTGTGTTAAAGAACTGAGCCCACTGCTTGAGTAGGGAAAAATAGAGCCTTAGGTAGCTGGCTACAACTTTCCAATTGTGGAGCCTGGCTTTGGCTGAACTGAAATCCCGTCAGCGGCAGCTCTTGCTGAGACCGCGCCGGGTGGCAAGTCCACTCAGTTGCTGGTGCCATTTTTCACCCTCCTTCCCCCTCCCCGCTTCCCGTTCCTTTCTGGCTGGTTACGTATCGAGTGTCGCCGGGGTAAGTCTCTTTGGGCACGCTGTGTTACAGAACGGGCCGGCCCTAACGCTGGGATAACGGCCGCCACCGGCGGATGCAGCCCCGCCGCGGGGGGAGATTCAGAAGCGGGGAGAGGCGGGAGGGGAGGTGCTGGGTGTGTTGTGTTCCGAACTACATCTCCCAGCATGCCTCGCGCGCAGGCGCCAAGGCGCCGGTTACCCGGAACCAGCGGAACCCTCCAGGCCTCGAGGACAGCGGAGCCTGGTAACAGCCGTTCCCGATCCGTTCTCTCTCGTGCAGGCTGTGGCTGTGGGGAAGCCGCTCGCCATGTCGACGGTTGCCGCTGCCAGCTGCGACAGCAAGGGCGCGGGGGAAGTGCGGGAAGAGAAGAAGCCGCTGAAGCCCTGCTGCGCTTGCCCCGAGACCAAGAAAGCGCGGGACGCCTGGTGAGGGCCCCAGCCGCCTCGGGGTGGGCTGAGGGAGGTGGCCTCCGGCGGCCACCAGCTCCCCGGGGCGGGCGGCAGCCCCTGCGCTGGGATTTCCCGTCCCCCGGCTCGGCCCCTCGTCCCGCTGCTGCGGCGGCGTTTGAACCAGTTCTCCCCCTGCCTGCGCGGCCTGGCCCGCTGGATTTCCCTCCCTGACCCGCTCGTCGCTGCCTTCAGGGAGTTTCTACTCCTGCCAGCGTGCCGGGGTGACTTTTAGGAGCCCTCCCTACGCCGGGGGCAGGGTGCTGGAGCATCCCAGAGGGATGGGAGGAGGGAGAGTGTGGAGGAGAAGAAAATGTCTTAAAAGCATAAATTAGAAACGAAGAGGTTGGTATGTCATAGCCCTAATTTAAAACAGGTTTCAGAGATTAGCTTTTAATGTTGTTTACAAGTCTTCATTACTGTTGACTCACTGAAGTAACAAGTACCGGCAGATGGTAACATTTTATTGTTTAAGTGATTATAAATGCTGTTCTCTGTTAAATAAAACAAAATACTAAAATACTTTGGTTTTTAGGTCTCGGAGGACAACACTTCTCACAGGGGTGCAAAATTTGACAAAGGTTTATACAGCTGCATTTGTAATTATAGGCTTAATCACAGTCATAGGGATCTATCAGCATGAAATACACCCCCAGAATAGAGTTCCTTTTTCTGTGACAGTTAGTCTTTAAAGTTTCTAAAAAGTCTTTAATCTGGCAACCAAATTGACCTTTTTTTTTTTAAACTTCACAGGTGGTACAGATGTCATTCAGTAGGTGACATAATACTGAACAATTTTTCTTCTTTGCTTAAAGTTAGGGGTGCGTGTCTAGTTACCTAGTAGAATGAAGGTGAGGAAAGGATGAAGTGAGCAAAGGATGATAGGATGCAAGTCCCTGGTCAGATGGAGTTGCTCAGGGCAGCCAGCAGACCTGTCCATACTTACTGCAATAAAACTTAAATGATTAAGAAGATACTGTAATTATTCCCAGTTTGGGAGTGTCTTCCTTTGGTAGCAAGAATAGCGTAATGCAGTAGATGAGGGTTGATCAGACCCGTGGTCTGGTGGAATCCTCACCTCTGGGCAGAGGAAGTGCTCTGCCAGTGAAAGACTCAAGTCTGAACTGCTTTTGTGGTATGCACAGTAGACCAATGATGGTTCTTCCTGGTACTTGAATATGTATTAGGTGCTTGGATGGATGAGTAACATCAAAAGTTACCATATATGGTAAATAATTTTTTAAGAGCAGCTGGACAGTTTGGTTTTTTTTTTTTTTCTTCAGGTTCTTTATAAATACCAACTGAAGCTGGATTAAAATGTCATTTACTTGTCAGCTTATTCTGTGTTCATCCCTTACTGGAGAAAGGTGGTTGTTTCTAGTTTAAATGACTGGAAACTGGTTACTGACAAGATGAGCATACGTGATGAAGTGATGCAACAGCCTTGTGTTGCGTAACAAATCCCCATCTGGACTTGCCCAGAATAGAGACCAGCATGTTAATAGGAAATGCTATGACACATTTCATCAGACTTTTGAGTGCCCTGCTACAGACTCAGGCATCTTCCTGAGATAATGTTATATTTTCCACAACAGTGCTACCCTGGTCAGGATGGGCAAAAAGATCTCTGGGGACTTTTGGTTGTCTCCAACATCTTGTCCATTCTGTGGCTTTGACTAATAGTAAGCAAAGACATTTTGTTGTTGAACCTTGGAAATCTTTTTGTTTTGTAGCATCATCGAGAAAGGGGAAGAAAACTGTGGGCACCTAATTGAAGCTCACAAAGAGTGCATGAGAGCTCTGGGCTTCAAGATCTGAGTGAGATGAGCAGGACTGTGAGTGTGGTGAGTATAACCTTCAGGACCTCTGCCTCTAAGTGCCCTGACATCTCTCCTGGTGCCACTGGAAGGCCCAGCACACCATTCATGATGGCAAAAGTACCTTCCTTTAGAAATGGAAGGCAAAGTGGTCCTCGCTGATACTGGAGGAAGTACTGTTGTGCTTGTGAGGGTGGTGGAGCCTTGTGGCAGTATAGAGCCTTTGTGGGTAGCTCTTCAGCAGCAGAGCATAGTTCTGCTTCTGCTCAGTCTTCTAATAGATCTGAACTTCAATTCCTAATGCTAGGGCAGTGTGGGGTTGTGTTTTTGTGGGATTGTTTTGGTTTGGTTTTTGTTGTATGGGTTTTTTTTTGGTGGTTGTGGTGGTGGTGGCTGAACTGTGCCTTGGTATCCACTGGAAGTCCATGTTTTGTGAAGCTGTCTTTCCTTTCTCTTCTAGATGATGTTTGTGGTGTGACTGTTCTGGAAAGCTGCAAAATAATTATTTCTGCAAATTGCTTCAAAGAACAAATATAAACAGAGAATCTATTTATGAAGAATCCCTAGTGATACACTGCATCACATCTGTGGCTTTTCCACTGTTAACTCTTCACTGCTGCTATAGAAATTATATTTTTTCCCCCCCTCTTAATAAAAATCTGAAAATGACTGTGTTCCTGACTTCTGCTTGTTTTTAAGTAAAGAATGACAGTGGCATTTCCTCATGGCAAACAGTGTGCTGCAAGAATGAAGAGAATGAGAAAGGCCTGCATGCTCGTTGGCTTGAGAGCATTGATTGCCCTGGTGCTGTGGTTGAACAGATGGGCCTTCGGTGGGTTTTCCTGCTGATGCAAATTGAGAAATGGTGCTGGTAAGGCTGTCCTGCTGCTGCTTTCAGCAAAGTCATGTTGCAGCTTGTAGTGCCGTTAGGTAGGTGTAACTATATTTGTACAAATGACCACAGCTGTATGAACTTTCCTTACAGTCAAAACTGGGTTTGCTTTCTCCTGTTAGAATTCTTCCAAATTTTTCTGAATGTCTGCCCTAGGATTCAAATTTCATTCTTTATAATGAAGTGTTAGGTGCTTTCTGTATCAAACTCCTTGAGTCAGTAATTCTTCAAGGGGAAGGGAGCAAAGGACTGCAGATTTATGTACAGGTCACTTGCCTGTAACAAAAGCTATTTTCTTTTTATCCCTGGTTTTTGTTTTGTTGGTCTTGTGCTAGGTGTGTGCAGGCTGTTTTTCTGACTTTTTTTTTTGTCCTCCATGTGGCATAGCAGTGGAAGGTGGCTGTGGCCTTTGATTCCTTCTTAAGATCTATAGCAGAAAAAGTGCAGTTGTTAGTTTATTACATGGGACTTTCTTGATTTCGTTCTATGTCCCTTCACAACCCTAACATCAGTTTTCCTTTGGTGAGTTAACTTTGCTTAAGATGGCATCACTAATTACTTACTCTCCTCCTGCTGGGTTTTCTTTTCAGAAATTGATGATACAAAATTTGTGATTTATCTTGATTCTTGTGGCTTTGATCCTGTAGAAGGGATGGGTGCAATCATGATAATGTCTCAGCCTGCTGGGCCCTGCATATTCTGAGCTGCGAATGTTTAGAGTGTGACACTTGGTGCCATCTCTGCTGAGACTCACGAGTTGTGTTGAGGAGTTTAGACTCTGCTTCTGGGACTGTTCCATGAAGGTCCTGGAGTGTGAGGAAGTGTACTCCACAAAGTGCTCACAAAGGACAAGCCCCAGGCCAGACTGTTGGACTTTGCTCTATATTGCTCATCTACTCTCCTGTGCTGAGGTAAGCATTGTGCCCATATTGGCTTCCAGCCTAAGAGGGATGTGAGTGTAGCTCTGGCAAAAAGCATTCAAAGCTTTCTGCAGCTCCCCCCCTGGCTGGGGAGCAGGACCTGGTGCTTCTCTTGGCCTTTATTGTTTTGAGGTGGAAATCTGATTAAGATTGTTTATTGTTGAATCAATGTGTGTCAGAGCTTGAACTGAAGAGGATGTTTAAAGGTGGCTGAGCATCAGCTTTGTGGCAGCATGTTCAGCCCGAGTAAACTGTGGAAATGGTGCCACAGAGTAAAGATCAGAGCAGGGGTTGGCAGTGGTCAGGTTCGAATGGAGTGCTATTTAAATCAGGTCAAGAAAAGAAAAAAAATTGTGTCCCTGTACAATTTTACCCAAATTCTATATACTTAAGAAATGGGACATCTAGGTCTACATGAAGGTAAAAGCATGGTGGATACTTCAGAAGGTTTTTGGGAGGAAGATGATGAGTCAGGTGCTGTGGTACCTGTGTGCAGTGGGTATAGAAAGGATGTGGGAAAACTCCATACTAAAAGGAACAATGGAACCTTGTAGTCAAATCACATTCCTTGCTGAGTGGTGTCAGTTGTTACTACAGGATTCGTGTGGAGTGGGTTCAAGGCTTGATTTGGGGAGTGGGAGTTACTGGCACCGTGTTAGTCCTTCCCAGTGGAATTGGTGACAGGTGCTGCCCTGCACAGGGTGGGGGGTGTACTGGCAAGGGCACGGAACCTGGCAGCAGCAGGAAACTTTTCTGAACTGTATCGCAGTCCAGTTAAATACAGGACATGTCATCTTTGTCCCTTTGTCATTCACTGTGAGTAGGCCTTTCCCAACAGTTGTAAATCAAATGTTACTTGAAACACCGGGTGGATATTTCGGAACTACAGGTTTTATTAGTGTAAGTCACAGTTTTGCAGACTAATGCCAAGTGATGTACTTACTATGAGTACAAATCAAAAAGGAGATGTCTGATTATGCTCTCTCTGACTTTAAGCCACCAAAGTCTTAGTGTCCTCAACACAGGTGATTGAACTAGTTCAGCTTATGGGATCAGCAGTGAACCTGTAGACTTCCTGAGGGTGGGCGAAATAGCCAGTCACTGAGCTGCAGCGGGATTTGGGATGGGTAATCTCTCAATGCGGTGCTGCTCTCAAGGAAAGAGGATTTATTTGCCAAACATAGTGCAGGCTGCACCTGGATTGTGTCATCACATAGTGCTAAATATTAAGCATTACTGGTTCTGTTCACTTTAAGTGGGGAAATCAGTGGAGTACCTGTTTACTCACTACCAGTTTTGGTGCTGAAAAGCTCAACATGCCTATTTTAATTCTTCATGGAATGACTTTGTTGTAATGTCTGTGTGCTTTCTTGCAGGGAAGAGTCTAAATGCTGCTCAGTCTAAATGCACTTGCTCTCTTGATTTCAAACTGGTTTGGGCCTTGGTATCTCCCTTTTAATTTTTGTGTGGCTTTCCCCTTGAATCAATATTGGCTTTTGAACACTCATCTTGGGTGAACCCCAGCATCCCTGGATGGAAGGCATGTATTCTAATTTGAGACAAGGCATGAAAATAACATTTCTCTTTGGAAAATTAGGAGGTTTTTGAAAGCTGGTTGGAAAACTGCAAATGCTATGAAGATGGTATCTGTGGCCACAATATTCTTAAGGGAGAAAAGAAGGCTTGAGCCTCAGTGGTTTAACAACTTCACAAATCTTCCTTTTAAAAAACTGGATCTCAAAACACCTATAATTAATCTCTAGTGTGTGCTTGGAGAGCTAACTTTTAGAAGTCTGTATCATTCCCTCTACAATATCATGTTCAGCCCCAGCAGAAAAATAGTATAGTTTCTAATGAGAGCTTTTTGCTGTTACTGCTGTTTGCTGTTAAAGCTTCCTGACTGCCTTCTGCAGGGAAGTCACACCAGAAGTTCTGTCCACTGTTCTGGAAGAAAGTGACAGGGATTTTTTTTTTTTTTTTTTTTTGTCACTTTATTGCTGCTGCAGGATTTTTTTCTGGTAGCATGGAAAAGTGGGAGAAATTGCAGTGTTGCTTTTCAGAATGCATCCTCTAATATAATTCCATGCTGCTATTTGCAGAAGTTCAGTTTTGTCTCCCAGATCTTAATTAAAATATCTTTCTCATTTGGGTTCCCAATCTTAATATCCCAATCTTAATATCCCAGCTCCCCAGTATATCAAATACCAGCCTGTCTTGGAAAGAAGGCCCCTTATAATGCTGACTTTTTGCAGAGGGCTAATGGTATACAAGTCGTTGTTGGGATCATCTAGCAAGTACATGACAATGGTATGAAAAACACAACTTGGCTTCCAAGATTTTTATTGTAGTGCTTTGACTACAAGATCATCCTTTCCTCTTTGTGGAGAAGGTCAAGAGAAATGAAGTTCTTAATTTCCCCATGCCTCTTCCAGCTGAGCCTTGTTCTGCTTCAGTCAGTAGGATTTATTTCTTCACTTAAATAAGAGACCACTGGAGACAAGGTTCCCTGTTTCATTTCACCCTTACCAGAAAACATCTTTCTGAGTGGCTCATACTCTCCTGCTGTGCAAAGCTTAATTTGTCTCGTTTCCTTCCCACATGGCAACCTGTCAAGATGGCACAGCCTTTGCTGCTCTTAGGAGTCATACTGTTCTGTGCTGCACGTGGACTCATCATTGTAGAGATGGATTGTACCGTCCAAGACCACGATGACTTCTTTAAGGTTGCTGTAAAGCATTGCTTCAGCCTCGCCTAGTAGATAATGTTATTCCAGAGCACTATTAGTAGAGGAGGTGATTAGTGTGTCTTTAACGAATGGTGCCAATGGGAATGGCATGTTAGGCAGGGCAGCTGCAAGCTCGGCCTGAAACACGACCACCCTTGAAACCCTAGCTCTACTCCACTGACCCACGCAGGCTGACTTCATACTGTTGACTGACTGTGTGGGTTGCGTCAGTGCCTGAAATGTAACTGCTTCCTGGCAGCAGGGCAGATCCTGCCTGTATGACTGAAAACGTGTTACTCAAAGCAGGGGAGAGTTTGCATTTATGCACCTTTTCTGTAGCTTACCACAAGGGACTGAACTCGGCAGGTCGTTCTCGTGCCTGTGTCCTGGGTTACCTGAGTGGAAGGTGTTCGCTTTCCTCTTCATGTTAAATTAAGGCCTCGAGGGTTCCACCTAGCTACAACAAAACTGAAAGTGTGAAATGACACTTCCCAAGGATGCTTCCCAGTAGAGCCTGTGGAGTGGGAGAATCTTCCCTCAACCGTGATTTCCCTGCAAAACACACTTCCAACTGTTACACTCTCAAAATTTTAGGCAGGATAATTTCCACTTCATGATAGAAGAAGCTGGGTCCCGACAGCTCCTTTACTCTCATTCTATCTCTTGCAATCACAAGTGTCTGCCTGGGCAGAGCTTTAACTCGTGCCCCTTTGTCTAAAGCACCCTAGGAGATAGAGCTCCCTGGAGCAAGGGCAAGCTATGCTGCAGCGCCTGGAAAGCATTTCTTGAGAACCAGCCTCTCTTCTTTTGCCAAGTCCCTGCCACTGCTACGAGCCACAGCAGAAGAAGGGGGTGACCTTTTTCCTTTTTTGTGCTGGGTGAAAGTCACTCTCTTGCAGGAGCACGGAGCAATGTGGAGCCCCATGTGTGGCTGGAGCTGGCTTTGATAAGCTGGTTGGTTTAGCCTCTTCTTTCCTCTCCTTGCACTGTGCTGGGCTTATCTGGGCGCCTGAGTTATGTTAAGTAGTGAGTGCGTGCTTGCTCTCTGTTCTCCTCGCTGCTTTTGCTCCTTGGATTTCAATTCCAAACATGGTTATCCATTTGGGGTGTCTCTCCTTTCTGCTGCCAAGTGATACACATTCCACACTCAACACCAGCTCCCTCCGCTGCTCTCTCACGATTGCTATTTCCATTTGCCGGAGGGCAGGCGAGAGAGGCAGCAGAACGAGATCGCTGTCCTGTCTGCGAGTTTTCCAGCTAATGGCCTCTACTCCTTCAAATGAGCTCTTCTGGCCTCGTATTTACCAGCTCCTTTTCTCCCTAGTGTGGCTAATGAAGCAGCCAACCACCGGTTTCTGAGGCACAAAGAGAGAAACAAGTCTTTTGGGGATTTTTTTTTTTTTTTTTTTTTTGGGTGCAAAAACGTTCGGTGGCACTTTAACATGTTGCTTTGAAGCACACTGCTGTGGGACCAGCCAGCGCTCAAGAGGAGGAGGAGGAACAGCTACCCAGCAGCTCTGGTTTCAGACCTCTGCAGCACCCTTTGTGTATGACAATTGATTTTCAACGCAGGACAGCCAGGGAGGGGGGGAAGTGGGGAAGGATGAGCACAAGCAGCCTCTCTTGGGACCAGGCTGTTCTTCAGCCTCCGGTGTGTGATGCCTGGAAGGAGATAATGGAGGGAGCAGCCTACCAGCTGGCCAGCTGTGTTGTCCTCCTAGGTTACATGGGGGGAAGTGGCATCTTTGGGTCCCTCTATATCTTTGGCCTCCTGGCCCCAGGCTACTTCTGCTATGCTCTGTGGGGCTGGCTGAGCGCCTGCGGGCTGGATATCTTTGTGTGGAACATGCTACTTGTCCTCATCTGCTTGCTTCAGCTGGCTCACCTGGCTTACCGGCTCCGCAAAGACACCATCCCAGAAGAGTTTGACCTCCTCTACAAGACCATGTACCTGCCCTTGCTTGTGCCTCTGGAAGTCTATAAAGAAATCATGAAGTGTTGTGAGGAGCAAGTCCAGTCGCTAGTCCGAGACCAGAATTACGCGGTGGAGGGCAAGACGCCCATCGACCGCCTCTCGCTGCTGCTGTCTGGCAGGTAAAGGCTCTCCTGTTTCTGAACAAAGTCTGGCAGCAAAGTGCTGTGGCTTGTTGTTGGGTTTTCACCCTCTTTAGAAACTGGGGTGAGGATGATTTCCTTCCCGTGAAAGTTCTTTGAGATGTGCACCTGTTTGTTGGGGAGCGGGATAATTTGCTTTTGGGAGTTATTTTTGTTTCATTTTGTTTTTCTAAATTAGAACATTTCAGGGAATGGTTTGAACAATCAAGCTATGCACAATGAAGCGGCCAGCTCAGCCTTGCCTGTGATACAGCTGGGGATCCTTAACTCTGACATTTTAAAGTGATCTTATTTCTGATGGGAGCAGACTGGCCATTGAGAGAGTGTTTCTCAGGGGCAGGAAGGCAATGTGTCTGGAGCTGCTGTTTCTGGGTTACCACGCACACCTCTGTCAAGTGAATGGATGTGCACTGAGTATGCTGAGTCCTCAGTTCACCTGCTCCCCCTGGTTGGCAGTGTTGAGGGAGAGGTTCCACCCCCTGTGCTAAACACCTCAACCCTCCGGGCTCTGAAATTTTTCACTTTGAGAAGAATTCTGTCAGAAGAAAGAGTGCTCTCCTATGGTGGATCCTGCCCCATCAGGCCTCTTTCTTTTCCTGTGCTGTCATGCATTCATGATGTTCCTTCCTCTGGACCACCGAGGAGGGCCTCAGGGACCTCTAGATAGTTGCAGCTGATTGCCTGGCAAGCCATGCACATTTGCTATTCATTTACTGGAGAACTGTTTATTAAGTGAACTGTGCTGATGAAGTACAGGCGTTTTTTCAGCCAAGATCCTGTGGCATGCCTTTGTGAAGATAACTTTTTTTTAACAATTTTTCAAAATCCAAATTCAAAATAACAATGATACTGGCTACCCAGCTGCTGCCAGGAACTTGGTACTGATGTCAGGTGAGAGTGGGGAAGAAAAGAGATCTGTGAAAAGGAGCACTGCTGAGCTGTAGGAAATGTCTCAAGGATTTTCCTTCGAGAAGAGAAACCGATCATCACCTAGGGCTTGTATTTTGCTGTGGTGGCCCATCCTCTCTGGTGAGGAGGTGTGTAAAGAAGAAGGGTTGTCCTTCCTCCTTTTTTTTTTTTTTTTTTTTTTTGGTCCCTTTTCTAGGATGTTTTAAAGGCATCCTGGGGCCCCTGACCCGTGCTGAATGGGCAAGCACTGGGGGGAAATGGGGTTGGGGGGTTTCCTTTGGGTGTCTTT